>CM060961.1:152927740-153107740 GCA_030765045.1 Tenodera sinensis | reverse complement strand
TATTATGCATGATTATGGTATTTATGTTGTATAACCACAGTATGCAAATAAAGATCTGGGTATTTGTCACCAAATCCAAAATCGTTTTGGAGAATGTTCTATACTTTAACTTAAACACTTGTTTCGAATATGGTGCTGAATCTATGAAGAAGATACCATATGCAATCGAAGCGATATATACATGTTTTAACAAACGAGGACATCAGTTACCGATAAAACTCTTATCACCTAGGCGCTTAGCGTAGCGCAAAGGCTACACTTAAGGTGCTGTTGTATACACTCAGAACAAAACACAACTGAACTGCACTTGGCAATGTCCAATGCACTCAATTGAACTCGCACTGTCAACTGCCTACCAACTCTCCGCTCAACTTCACTGCCACTCCGATTTAACTCGACTATTCTCGGCTCGGTGCAGCTCGGCTCAACATGACTAGACTAGAATGATAGCTGGACGATGGCGAGCTACTTATATATGATCCGGATAAGAAGGAAACTTTCTAGAAAAGGAATCTACTGGAAACAGTCAAAACGAATCTTTGGAAGCAGAGGGCGGCACACAATGTCTATTGTTCTGTATGGGCGTTGTCTTGTGGAAGAAGGGTCCTTAGCCGCGCAAGACAGTAGCCGGGCCTAACCTACAGTATTCTGGACGGCAGTCTAAAGCCGCGGTGGCACTGCTACTTCTTCAGGACTGATCTCCCGACCAACGCTGATATATAGGGACAGACGACCCGAGTGTACCACCAGTGTCTTTCCTCGGGGCAGCCTCTGAATTTGGTGGAATACATCCTTGTTCTTCATCACGCCTCATGGTTGCTCCCATGCTTGTTGAAGCTTAGGACAGCGCCCCTTGGTCCTAATAGGGCGATACTTGTCGCACCGCTGGAAACCTCGGCTGTTGAATTTACGTTCATAACGGGTTGCATCTGGACGCTCGCCACCTGGGTGTATTGACGACTCATCTTTCTACAACGTAAAGACGGTCCGCGGGGTCCCATGACCTTTGGCCTTCCAGATGAGCCTTCACATCAGTTGCTCCTTACGACACTTACAACGTCCTCCGCCAGAGTTACCTACCCTGAAGATCTCAGGACATTCGTTGGAGTTCTAAAGCGTTACCTCGTCTCTTCTGAGTCGGAGCATCTTTCTGCCAATATTGACCGTCACCTCGTGGCTTCTGAGAGCACCGAGTTCGACTGTCACTTCATCACCAGCCACCCTCGCAACGAACACCCAGGGGCTTACAACGCTCTACCCCAGGTTCAACTCCCGCACAGTCTCCTTCTCCATAAGGAAGGCGCCGCACGATGCCGTACTATCTGGTAAGGACGATACGTTGTTGGTTTCTTTTTGGGCAGCAAGCCCTCCGCTACGTCAGGTCGGATAATGGAACAGCTGCACTGTATGCATTAGTATCCGGCACAGCTTTCCTTGTATCCGATGACCCCAACGATATTTTTATCCATTCTTGTGTCTAATATACACATCTCTCGAGGGGATGGCGGCAACCACCCCAACGTGCCCCTAACATCGTCGGTGCGTATTCGTCGGCTGGATTGCTCGTCGGCTGGATTGTAGATAGTCCTTCACTAGGTATCCTGGCTGGCCACATTCCCAATTAACACCATTTGATGTTTGTCCGCTAGGTTGTAGTCAGTATTTCAGCTTAAGTCCCAGCCAGCCACATCCCAATAATTACCACTAGAAGATCTTCGTAGATGTTCCTGGGTTGATTCTGTGTTCTCGTTGTATCGAATACTCTTGATCTCCAAAGAGGGGAACTTGTTATCTTAACTACTAACTGCTTCTTGCTCTGGCTGCATTATTCTATCCACTTAAAGACACCTCCTGCTCTTCGATTATGTCCTTCAGCATGCTATGCAGGTCTCCAACGTTCTCCAGGGTGTTAAAGCATTGGCCAACTCATCCACCTCTGCGCTGAATTCTTCCACGTCTTTCCTCATGCGGCCAGTTGTTCGTCAATTTTGGTCGATAATCTTCATCTTGGACATTTCTGCCTGGATCTTCTCCGTTCAGGAAGAATGGCCATGGCCTGTTAGTCGGGACGGTATATGCTAGCACCCGCGGCCCGGACAGTATCGCACAGTGATGACACTATATCGTAATATACAAATTATATTTTGAAGGTATATTATCAAGCACATGAGTAATAATTTTGTAACGTTAAATGCTTAATGTGGTTGACATGTTCATATGTTGCTTCTTTGGTCAAATTATACTTTATCTCTGCTTCAGAACAGCAGTCGTATAGATGTAGGCTACTGCGATTGATTTATTACAGTCAATTTGTTCATTACTATACCTTGTTCCACTCTTAGATGACAGTATAGAGTTAAATGGGATATATCTGTCTCTATCTAGCGCATACAAGTTGCCATTAGCCTCGTCCTTTTCTACCCTCACGCTGTTGCCAGATTCCTAATAGCATGGTATAAATATTCAGTTGTTATAAATTTCAGGTTTGAACACATTATCCTGCGCAGAATTTTTTTCTCTATTAGTTTATATCCTTTTTAGAGTCATTATACATTTCTATAGGCCCATATTTCTTAAAAAAACATTTTTTTCAATAGAAGTCCGATATATGCTGTTTCTATACTCATCAAGTCATCACGCACTAACTAACAAACTAAGTGCTAGAATGCGTCTATATTTTGTTCTTAGGTAGAGTAAACTATAGTGCTACCACCTGCCCACTTTGAATTCTCTATGTTTACTCAGTTGAGTGTTACAATTTTTTAAATTAAATGTTTTCGGAAAATTTTATACCTGTGCACTGCAAAAGTTACGCAGTGTGTAACTTTTTTGTTATTGAGTTTACATCAGGGAACCAGCGAGAACAAATGTTGACGAGGGTTGGAGAAAGTTTTTAAAATAAACCAAAAGGCTGTAACTTCTTTCTTTCATCGAGTAGCGCAAACGAAAAGTATTCATCTATTCAGCGTATTCTCGCGCCAGGCCTGACACAAAAGATAGTATAAGGAGCAGCACTAGCATTAGTTCGAAAGAAGTCGGTGTGTAACTGTGTGGAATCTATGAGCTGTTATTGCGCTATTTGTTTAATAGTTTCGTAAATATTTGTAGTTATAGAAGGGGAAGCTAGGAAGAGACGATATATTGGTAAATTAAGAAGTAAGGAACGCCAAATAATTATGAAGGTGTTAGATTATTTTTGAAGTAAAATGCGTGTAAGTAAGGCAGTAAAAGAAACAGCTAAGGCTATCGGGTGTTCAGAAGCAGTAGTGTGTAGGATTAAAAAGGAAGTAATGAAAGGACCTCTAAGAACGCCGTCGAAAAAGAAAGCAAAAGGGGTGGGACTACACAAAACGCTAGATTAACGCAATATGATTGAATAGTGCAATGTGGAGTGCGGCGAATTGTTCATTCTTTACAGTTTGCAGATATTCCACCCACGCTGAATATAATTTTGTCACGGGTCAACAGTGATGAGACCCTACCAAATTTCTCAAGGGCCACTCTTGGTTCTTACATGATTTGGGGTCCAAATATGAAAGAAGGGGTAACAAGTGCATATTAATAGAAACAGACGATATCGATATCATCAGATGGTGACATAAATATCTAAAAGACGTAAAATGGTTTAGGGACCAGGGGAAATCAATTGTTTATACAGACGAGTCATTTGTAAATTTAGGTCATACAGTAACAAAGGGATACTAAAGTTAAAAGTGTCCGTCAAGCAGCAATTGAAGGACTAAGTACAGCAGGCATCGGCAAACATGTACTCAATGAGGCCTCGCAACTATGACGTGTCAGGGGCAGCGCTTACTCTGCCTCCCCCTCCCTTCCTCGCAGCCTTAACTGGCACTGCAAACACACCGATCACGGGCGAACTGTCCTCTCGTATTTACCTGCACTTCTAAACATGTCTGTCAAAGTGTAATTTAATACTAAGGCTTAAAAATAAATTTCTGCGCTTTAGAGCGCATGTAATCATTCCTGGTCTATTAAATTTGATATCTAGAATAGCACTTTGATGATTTCTTGTCTCATCATTTTTTTTGTAAATATTTATTTAAGGTCGTTTTGACAGCACGACCATTTGTCTCATCATGTAAGGAACGTAAGGTGTTTGTTGTGCTCTAAAGTTAAAAAAGGCACTCATCAATGGAACATCAAGCGGCATTATGATACATGTCATAAGATCACCATACAATTATAGACAAGCATGTATTCATAAATTTATACCACGATTTAAAGTAGCATAACACTGACGTAATGTCTTTTATTCATTTTATTTTATTTTTTTTTTTTTTTTAAGATCTAGATCGGACGAACCAACTGCAACAGCTCAAAGAGCAATATTCAGATAATACACCTAATATTAATTCAAATATTACAACTGATAGACAACTTCACGCCAGCTATGCTGTTGCTTTGGAGATTGCTCAGTCACTGAGGTGTTTTAGTGATGGAGATTTCATAAAAAATGTGAGAGTAAAGTTGCCAACATAATTTGTCCTGAACAATATATTTTTAGTAATATTGCATTATGACCACGAACCATACAGAGAAGGATATATAAAATAGGAGAAATAGCCGAAAGAGGACTACAAACCGAGGTCCATGAATTTATAGCCGTTTCTCTCGCGTTGGATGAAAGTACTGACAACGTTGACACAGCACAATTGGTAATTTTCACTCGTGGAGTCACTAACAACCTCTCGATACAATTATATATGCTTGAAGTCATTCCACTTAGGGAACATACAACAGGGACAAAATTATTTCAAGCATTTAAGAAATATGTAGAAGGAAAGAAACTGAATCCAAAAAAATCTTGTATCGCGATTAACAGATGTTAATTTGCGTGCTATCCTGAGAGTGGCTACTTGTGATATATCACTAGATTTTCATGGTACATTGCAAATAGAAGTGAATTGAAATATATTGCTCAAGTATCTAGGCCTACCTAAAGTATCGTAGACCACTCGTAGCTGGATTCAAGTATATGTACCACTCCTTATTGTACTCTGTAGCGAGCGAGTCCAGCACTGACACTGAACGAAGGTCAATGCCATCCCCTGTTCTACATTACGTCATGTGTATTGCGGGTTGCATGTTGAGACGTCATACTCACCCCTCATTGAGTACATGTTTGGCGACGCCTGAAGTACAGGACTCAGGTCACCTCGGGGTCGCGCGCGGAGAAAGATTCGCAACTAGTACATGTTGCAACACTGCTCTCCATTTAACGTGTACTGTCTTCTAAGGGTGGAACGCGCTTTAGAATAAAATAATAAATGCAAAGTGGTTCTCGGTGTTTATTTTATATCAAACACTGTAGTGAAGTGCGACTATCTGGATCACATAGGTTTCTTTTTGTTCCTCCTCTCAAGAGGTTTTCTGAAAGATTATCATAATGGTTACATTAATGTTGTGCGACAGCAATGTCGAATATCTCGTATTAATGAAGATTCCGAACATTTGTAAAGCGTAAGAAACATAGCATGTGCAATTGATACAATTTACTAAGCTCTAGGAAATATTTACAAGGATTTGAAGCGGCAATATCATGGGGTTCCTTTGTCAGATTTCTTATCCAGTCTAGACTCCGGGTTTGGAACACTCGATCGCTGACTGCTTGGATCATGGTGAACCTAGGTGTAATTCTTGATAGGCCTTAACTACTGAACTGCAAAGGAAATGTAAGATGGCTATTTGGTTTTTGGGTCAGGGGTGATACGGGCACGGTTGGGAAGACCACATTCGCTGGTTGGAACTCCGGTCACTCACTACGCCCCATACTCCAGAACTGCACCTCATTTAGTCAACCACTGTGGGCAGAGGTGGGTGAGGCAGCGATCGAGCGGTAGGCTCTGACCAAGGCCATCTCTAAGTAACAGGCCTGGATATGCGATTCGTGACGTCACAACGCGAGGCCGACGTTCCCCGCAATTCATACGGAATAAACACATGTTTTGCAGCATTTCTGCGCTGGAAGAAGCGTGCATTCATTTATATTTTCGCATTTCGTATTAAAAGTTAAAGTGTGTTAGTATGTTAGTAGAAAACATGTTTTGCATAGTTGTTAATGGCAGAGCATGCTTCTTACGTTCGCAATGCGAAATATATCTCCAGTTTTTTTCTTTCTTTTCTTTTTTTCTGTTTTTTTTTTTTTTTTTTCATTTTTGCCTGTAGATAATACCAGCAGTAGTTTTTCAAGAGGATGTTGGTTATTACTTTTATTATTTTCCTCGTCAAAATAGCACCCGGTAACTCGCAATCACTAGCATCACAATCAGCACCGATATTATTAATGTCACATGTCTCAGCACCTAAATGTAGAATTAGGTTTCTCTGGTTTTCTACTTTAAGAAATTCTTGTTCATGTGTCTCAACAAATTTACTACTTTTTCGTGATCACTAGAGCGAGGATAAATATCCCATCGCTTACAATGTTCGGGCGCTCGTACTATACACGCTCCGTGGTGACAGGCAGACGGCGTAGCACAGAGTTCCGAACATGTAAACAAAAGGGCAGGGCTGTGTAAGAAGCCCTAGTCCATTTACATCAGTTCATATCGTCATCTATTCGTTCCTCAAAAACATTGTAGTGAACAATAATACATTTTTAAATTGTTCAAAAGTAAAACTTGTCATCTAAACAATGTTTATACAGCAACGTCACATGATGTAACGGGAGCAAACGTAAGATATTTTGCATTGTGTTCGTCATACGTAGATGACATTTTGTCTAGCTGTTGTAAACCAATTTTTATATGAACCATTGTAGCGTAGCCAGGATCATTACATGATTTTACATGATCTATTTTGCACATGTCTTAAAAAAACTCCGATTGAAGTGACAAATGGTCGTGTTCTTTATTCTTTGATGCTGCAACAAGTGATTTATGTTTTTGGTATTACAATGTTGCTTCAACAATTTCCGTTTCTCCTTGGAATCTCTAATTTGTGAATAACATAACTTACAGTGTATCGTATCGCCATTCAATACGAAATTATTTCTTCCAAATTCTTCCAATAACTTATTTAATTTACCATCACCTAAAGCTGAAGACATTCACCCGGTATGTAAGCACGGATCGCACAGAAAATAACACTCCCTATCTGTACGGTACAGCTGTCATACTGAACCACAGTACGCTGTTCACCCCTTAGTCCGAGGTAGCAGCGATGACGTCAAGCAAGCAATTCGCCGTGCAGTCAACCTGATTTCTTCTTCAGTGGATATATGTCCTCGCTCTAGTGATCACCAAGCATTTTCACCTTCTCCGATAAATATTTTAAATGCAAGAGTTTCTATCAGGACTGAGGGGTTGAGAAAGTTGTCTGAGGTAATCAGGATGGGGTAGAAAAAGAACATAGGAATCACGTAACTGTCTGTAAGCTGCTGGGTAAGAAAAATAAATTGAGCACGTCCATGACAGGGTATCGGGCGTATATTTAATTGACTTTTGGCTGACCAATTTTACCTGCCCTTCTAGGAATTTAGGTTTTAGATATTCTGTGGAATCTTCATTCATGTCCTCCCAACATTCCTTTAAAATGTTGGCGGCCTGAAGTAGTTTATGTTCTGTTTGTTCACTTGCTATTGTGAACCAAAAGAGAATCAAATTTAGACCATTTATCCAATATCATTTGTTTACCGAGAATCCATTTAAACTTACTACTGGGTATTACAATTTTACCCTATAGAACCTAAATAGTAAAATTGAAATTCAGTTTTAATGCTGCTACAATTTTAGGAATTTCTTCAGTATCAATTTTCACAAAAATTACATCGTTTTCTTTTATGATGACGGTGAATCCCTCTAATTTCATGTCACTAATTCTATTTTTAAAGCTCTGAAAATCAACAATTTTGTCATCTTCGAGTCAATTACGAAATGCTATGGATTTTCAGGTGTTGTTCTGGGTGCTATAAACCGCTTCCATCATTTCGCGTAGCAGTAAATTCCTTCACTATGTGCTGTTCAGAAAAATGTTTAATACATACCACACCTGGTTCATAAATATCCCTGTGAATAGCATGTACCCACTGCTCTCTCATGTGTGGATCCTTTGGAAACGAAAACACTGTAACCTACTTTTCTACACTTGTTTTATAGTTTGAGGTACAACCTGGCACACAACACTTCCTAGGCATTTTGTATTAAAAACTACACCACTTTGTAATTAGATTTTTCGCTCACTTAATAGTTAACTGACACGTTGTAAGCCACAAACAACTTCTTAGCGTTCCAACCACGCACTGATATGTAGCATTCCCGTATTAAACAAGCAAAACATGAGCCCCCCGTGATTACGTCATTAACGTAATCTCTTTCGATATACAGGCCTATTAGATAAAGATGGCCTTGCTCAGGCCTGGCACCGGTCTATTGTATCGCGGAGTTCAGTTTAGTTTTAGGTTACACGGAAGTAGCGCTATTGTTATAGGCTCCTGAATGGTTGCCTTTTCAGGGCAAGTTTCTTTGCCGCTGCTTCACTGGTGTTTTTCTCTGTCTAAAAGACGAATGTTACATTTGGGGGGGGGGGGGGGGGAATTGCGTTTGCTGGCTTTGTTACCAGGAATGCTTCCAAATTGTGCGGGGAGCCCGGTAGCTTTTGAAGTAGGCTCTGTGGGTGAGTAGTTCTCCAGGAATCTGATAAAGGCGTTCTCGTATAAGTTCAAACTAGAGTGGAAATTTTGAACCAGGTACCTGATCACAAAAATAAACAAAATACCTATAAATACCTATATCTATTTTGTTTGTTAACCACCCTTTCAATTGTCAAGGTAGCGCCTCTGTTCCAGTTAAATTTGTAGAGTTCATTATTATACTTACTGCTTGGAGGAATGTGGTAAATTCAACATTTAGTTTATCTTTATTCAATTAGTTCATATTTACAACTGAACATATTCCCACATTTACTAGCATAGTATATCATATGACAAGGTTCGGAGGGGAGACTGGCACCTCCACTTATGAACTGTTTTGTGCCTATGACCCTGAAGGGATGCCTCCTGGAGGGAGGAGTGAGGTGAGAGGATACTAAAGGTGATGAGAAAGTAAAAATGGGCAGTCGTCTTCAGCAACGATCAATTCGAAAGTAAATAAATTAATACTTATAATTAGATGAAAAAATTGTGGAAGTGAATTTATAATATAGATGAGTCGTCCTTGTTCCGTCTTGTTTCACTCTTATTGGATATGATAGTAATTTTCTTTTTTTCTTGATAATGATGATGATGATGATGATGATGATAATAATAATGATAATAATAATAATAATAATAATAATAATAATAATAATAATAATAATAATAATAATAATAATAATAATAATAATAATAATAATAATAATAATAATAATAATAATAATAATAATAATAATAATAATAATAATAATAATAATAATAATAATAATAATAATAATAATAATAATAATAATAATCTTTATTTGATTACCCTCCCGGTATGGAGAACTTACACCCCTAGAACTTACAAGCCTGTGCCTAGGGTCAGATTCCTGGTGGAGAGCAGACGAACCTAAGGACCGGACAGAGTGAAGACCTAGAAGTTGGTGTGCAACCAAACACCAGGTATGAGAGTGAGGAAGAGGATGATATGAAATGCAGGCGAAATGGATGAATGCAAAGGTGATGATGGAGCAGTTGATGGAATGAGCAAGGGGGAAACCTGGAGAAAACCCACCCAGAGGCCGCTTTCCCCACCACAAATATCACATGCGGGTCCCTGGGATAGGAGAACGGTTTAACCGGTCGGCCACGGCGCCGCCGATATGTTTCACGCTCGGTTTTGCTACAAAGAAACCTGATTCATTCGCTAAATGCATGGTCTATAAAGCAGCTTGGTGCACGCATTTGTATATAAATGCAAATCTTGAAGATCAGTGTTAAGCGATAAGCGGTTGAATATTTGAAAAGTTGAATTTTTCAAACCTGAATCAACTTTCTATCTTAGAAGTATTCATGTTTGGTGTGAAAGAAGTATCAAACTTAACCGCTTACCTGGGGTACTGAAATCTGCTGCCGTTCCGTCCACGGTAACTCTTCCTTCTCTGCCAGATCGGCGAAGGGTTGTTTCGTGCCATAGTCCATCATCCACTCTGCGTTTGGTAGCCTGGACCTTCACGGCACCAGAACCCAGGTCCAGATGCAAATAGATATGTCCATTCTGCAGCTCGAAGGCAAACAAATCCGCCTATGAAAGAAGAACATATGCAATTAACAGCGTCATTCTTTCTCTTACAACTCTGTGATTAGTCCTAAAGAAAATCTGATGTGTTGCACTCACTTAACTTTCTCTAGTCATTCCTCAATAACTTCTCTTACAAAAGTTTATTCTATTTCAAACAAGATACATTTTCGTAAAACGTTTATAGGTTTCGTTCTAGGTACCTAAAGGATAATGTGATATAAAGGATAATATGATTGTAAGTTTTTTTAAAACGGGAGTCAATATGTGTTCAAAGTCTAACCTCTCTGAATAACTGCGAGGAAAAAAAAAAAAAAAAAAAAAAAAAACCTACTTACTTTACTGCCAAAAAGCATCAAGTACACGTGCCATTTTCTAAACTCCAATGGCTATTTAATTAATCTAATTTACTTCCCTTCGTTGTTTACAAAATTATTGTACAATTATCTAGAAGACTTAAATTGAATTCTCTTCTTTGTCCTGATAATTGTAATTTTGTACAGGCCAGGATATTCCCAATATTGGATGAAAAACTTCCCTGGTATTTACACGCAATTGTGTAAAACATCGACGGAACGACTGAATTCCTTAACCTCCTCCAGAAATTCTTCCAAGTTCTGAAAATGCTGTGTAGCCTATAACTGCTCTATGGTGGTGCAACTATCATCGGCCGGAACGGTCAAGCAATTTTTTTGATAACTACAGCTGATAAAATTTTAAACCTTTGTACCTTCTCTTTGGTCCCATAGTTATTCAATAACATAAAATTACATAATTTTAACACAATACATGCACTCTTAATATTTACAACAAAATAGAGATGAAGATGGTGAATATTTTGACGCTCGGTGCACTACAAAGGACGGCGGGTCAATCACTTCACATCACATATTAAGCCGGCGAGCAAACAAAAGCACAAATTCAAGCTTCCTCACACCACTCATGCGAGCGAACACGTGACTAACAACAATGAAGTGGCTACACAAAGGGGTTTTCTCCGGAGCTTTCGAGAAAGGCCTGGCTGGGTCATTGCCGGCGCGTATGTGGAGGTCGAGAGAGGTTCAAGTGAAGTCAGCCCGTCTATATAAGGAGGCGAGGAACAACAGAGACGGAGTTAAAATTACAGATATGAGTCAGTCGGTGTGTCAGTGAGTGCGAGATAGCAGTACATGTGTGTCGTCGGAAAGATACGTCGGTCGTCGAAGAAGATTTAAGGAGCGTCAAGTGATTGCATTTACATAGTTTGTGTATGAGAGACAGAGAAAGGGAAGAAAGACAAGGACTGAGGCAAGGTTACGTGATGTAAAATTTGTTAGTTGTGATAGCACGAAAGATGTAGACTCTGTTAACTAACGACAAAAAACTGTGTATCTATGTAAAAGAAAGGTACCCGGACTAATTTTGTCATTTTGCCACAATATGAAAAGCCTTCGCATTTGTCACCAAGTGAACCTCCTTGGAAAAGAAGACTAGTCTCCGACCATAGAGGAAAATAGTGTTATAGTTTTTTATAGTTTTTTTCTGCTCACTGGTTTTCCGCATCCAGTACTTCATTCAGTATACCATGTAGAGCCACTTCGAAAGCTGCATATGCTTAACAAGAATGCACTTAGTTTCTTCGACAAAGTTGTATTTTTATACAGCTTCGAACAAATACTTAGATAGGTACTATCTTTATGCTAAAAATACGAAGGAAGCATTTGTATAAGCTGCATTTCATAACTTTAGTTCTCCATTTTTTTTTTGTAAAAGTGACAGTACATTTTCAATAAGTGAACTACACAGAATTCATTGTACGGAGGTAGTAAAAATGATATGCACAAATCTATTTTAGTAAAATTTTAATTGCTTTTGCTTCGGAGAAGCAAATAAATTGCGAAGACCAAAAATTGTTACATGATTTCAAATAAACTTCAAGGATAACTGCCCTCATAATACAGATTAGTGTTTATATCCTTAAGCTTTCTTAATCCCTTTTTATGTAAAAAGCGCAAGAAATGTTTCTTGCGTCAAAGTTTTTAAAGATTGGTTAGCTTTATATCAGAACAAAGAAAAAGGAAGAAAAAGAAGGGTAGAAAAGCTGACTAACGCCCTACAAACTGTTGAGTATGTAGAAAGACGCGAGATTGTTGGTTTCTGGCAGAAAGAGCGATCTGCTTGCCAAATTGCTCAACATGTGGGCAAAGACAATTTTGGCAGCGATTTTCGAGAGGCGGAATACTTCAAGATAATCTGAATTAACCGGGCTATGCGAAGATTGGCTCATGTGGATATTAAATGTCGAGCAGAGCTCTATGTTCTGCCTACTCAGTTAAAACTGATTGTTTGCTAAAGCTTAAAATGAACATGCACTCTGCTCAGATGTGCCTGTTTGAGACTGTTCCCTTGTGGGTTACACAGGGAATGACGTCAAGTGATTTCCGCCGACGTATTTCCATTCTGTTTGGAAACCCACGATTGCCTTGTGCAGAGAGAAGCTGGGTAATTGTCCAGAGTCATACTGGAAGAACACCCGAAATCATGGTCTGGGGAGTCATTAGCTACAACGGCGTCCTCTAGTAGATCATTAGCCTAGATACGACTGCTTGGGGGTTACCTAGCGCTTGTCAGCAGCATAAAGCACAACTCCATCTAGAACACGTATGGAATGGACAAGAATGTGGGAAACGTGAAAGAAGATCTTTACAATCTTCAGGAAGTATTTCAGGACGTTTACAAACAGAATACATAGTGGAAATTGCCTCAAAAGCGTGGTTGCATAGTAACTGTGTTCCTGATGGTTACGATGTAATTCGCCTCCTAGTTATTCTGAATTTTGTATTTTGCTTATTGTGTTACCAGATGCTACACAGTACAAATGTCAAAGGACGAGCGCAGTTAAATTTTCTCAATATATTTTGCAGAGCTCTCATGTCCCTTGTCAGGCTGATCATTGTTATTAAAGCTGTGGCGCTAGGACTCTCTTGAATTTAT
Organism: Tenodera sinensis; assembly: GCA_030765045.1. Classification (NCBI taxonomy): domain Eukaryota; kingdom Metazoa; phylum Arthropoda; class Insecta; order Mantodea; family Mantidae; genus Tenodera; species Tenodera sinensis. Next base: position 153,094,556 of record CM060961.1, on the reverse strand, counting down.
GCTATGTTTTTAAGTATATGCATGTTCTACAGAGCCACCTGTATGCCATACACATACAGATAACACATTTTTGCTTTCTGTACCACGCATAAAGTACGTAAAGAAGGTTTTACATTACATAAAAAAATTCGATACAGAGATTTAAATGGGAATACGCGTTTTGAAGTCGCTGATTCCAAACTTGCTTTTTAAGTTCAGCATCTTCCAAGGACGCGACATGAAGATTTCCACCACAAACGAGCTTTTGTGTATTACCTATCATAAGTTGTGTACTGAAACCATTTTTGCCAACATTTATCAGTTTAACAGCAAGCAGATAGAACATATTTCCCAATTTATGCGATATCTTTGAAAATGTAGACAGCTGAAGGTTCATATTACACCATGTCTATTATAAGTATCAGTCTTATTCAGGGGCTACTTAAGTTTCATAATACATTCAAATGTTTGGAAATGCTGGAACTACGAATATCTCACCAAGAATTAAAGAGAGATCAATTTTTTTGGGAGTTTCTTTTCCTTTTTTTAAATTTAATACGAGTCAAATCCTTGATGAATGTACCGTTTGCTTCAGGAGATTAACTTCAATAATAAAAGCTGTTATGACAAAGAAAGAGAGAGAAGGTATTACGTGGATCAGAGTAGGAATATGGAGATTAAAAGGTTCAAGGGAAGGTTCAATGTCCTATGTGTGGTGGAAACGAAGATATGGAACGTATAATTTTTAAACGTAAAGGAACAGACTTGCGGAGAAAATACTATTTCAGTAAGAAATGGTCGAAGATAGATGGAAATATGATTGTAATAGAAATGCTCCAGAAAGATTGCAATAAAATAGCACAATTTTTAAATAGAATGAAAAAGAAGTGGTTGTGGACAGTAAATAAAGACAGAAGCTAGAAGATAGAAATACCAAAAATAAACTAGGTTTAAGGAACTAATATATTGTAAATGTATCAGTATGAATGCTAAAGAACTGGGGCTGAACACTGGTCATATTCACTTGTATACACCTTAGAAAATAAATAAGTAGATAGATAAGGTAAGATAAGATAAGAATAGAATAGATAGAGACAGACAGACAGGCAGATAGATGGATTCTATTTGAATCATTAAATGAATAAATAAGTGAGTGAGCAAGCGAGCGAGCGAGTAAGCGAGTAAGTGAATGAGTAAGCAAGTGAGTGAGTGAGTGAGTGAGTAAGTGACTGCGTGAGTGAGTGAATGAGTGAGTGAATGAATGAATAAAATGAAATGAAATGTAATGAAATGAAATAATGTTTTCCCAAAGTTTTATCTCTAGACGACACATTTTTTGCAGCGAGACCTTTAATTCTCTTGGAAAATTGTATTTGCGTTTCAAGAGTTGAAACTCTTTTCCTGTTGTACTTTTGTTTTTTCATGCAGCGTTTACATGTTATATACAAGAATGGCGCTTGATTGTAACAATATTCATAGTTCACTAGATGACTTTGGTATTTCGTAGTTTCTGGCACATCAAGTGGAATTTTGTAATTTTTGACCATTGAAGGTGGAATGAAACCTCAAGCTGAATATCTTGTGTACCGTCTTGCCAAATGGAGATGGCACGCTGGTAGCTGGGGTACTTTCTCAGATGAAGTCTCTGAGGAGCAGGAGCATTAAACTGAGCCTACATTAGTGGATTACCTTTGGGGATACGCAAACAAATGCTAGAACGCATTTAACAGTCGAGGAATGAACGTTATTTAGTAAAATGCTTCTTAAAATTAACAACGTGGAGTCCATTGGGATCTGAGACTCCTTCACTATACCTACTCTCCTTTAACTCATTCATTTCAAAGAATGAGCATAAGCATATATCCTTTAGAGAAAATTAACTGACATACCCAGCGCTGTACAGCAGCCTTTTAGAGGTAGAGTAATAGAGCAAGAGAGAGAGAGAGAGAGAGAGAGAGAGAGAGAGAGAGAGAGAGGGAGAGAGAGAGAAATATGGTGCAAATATAAATAAAATATTGAGAGATCGGATATTTCATTTGTATTTAAGGCGGAAACGTTTTAAGGCAAAGCAAATAACTCTTTGCATGGAACAAATTGTTTGTACATTTCACCTTTTCAAAAAATGCCCCTAACGATTTTGATTCAAATATCGCATGTTTGTAATAAAGTTATGACCAATAAAACGTTAATTTCTAAGTATAACCAAATACATGTTCATTCTCTTTTAATTCTATATAACTGGGGAAACATAAGGTATAGACGCAGTTTTTTTTTCTTTAGAACTATTACGAAGCCTTACAAAAAACTGTTCTGTAGCATCCGCTGTTAACTCCGTTCTAAGTTTTTGGTCATATTGCAATGGATACTGTAGTTTCTCTGGTTAACTTTAAACAATATATGACAGAAGACCTTAGTTGAGTAGTCGCCTTCCTTAGCATCTGGTTGAGCATTTTGCCGATAGACGGCCTAAGTTGCTGCTGAGTGTACTTTGGGTTTATGGAGATGTTGATTCTTCTATGCGCATATATGCATAGCCACAACGCTGCTGGACAGTTGATCTTTATAGAATTCTGAAGAACTATTGTGTAGACCGCCGAGTCAACATCACAGGGGCAAATAGTACCATCACACGTGATATTACGAAAGGCTGCCCGCAAGGTTCTATATTGGGTCCAATATTCTGGGATATAGGTTTGGAGCCTCTGCTTAATGAGTTAGTTGTTGACCCACAAATATATGCCACTATAGCATATGCGGATGATCTGCTTTTATTAATATAAGGAAACACCCGCCTGGAACTGGAAACAAAATCTTCTGATGTGACCCAGAAGGTATATGGATGGTGCAACTCTGTTAAACCACAAATTGCAGCTAACAAATCTGCTTATTTGCTATTTAAAGGTAAATTATTAAGAAACCCAGTTATACGAATACACGAAGAACGTATTCAACGCCACACGTATATTAAATACCTTGGAATAACGCTTGATGAGAAAGGTAACTTCAAGACACATGTCACACAGGTCTGCAACAAAGCCAGTAAAATTATGATGAAGATTGCCAGTATTGCCCAACGTCAATATAAACTACCTCTCACTAACATTAGAACATACCATAAATGTATCTTTACTGCTATCATTACATATGGTGCAGGAGCGTGGGCACAGTGTATGCAAAAATTAAACCTCATCGCAGATCTCAGAAAATGCCAGAGGAAAATTCTTCTCCGTTTTACTGGAGCAGCAAGAACGACCTCTACTATGGCTCTTTTGTGGCCACTGGTTCCTGGCCAATAAATCTACAGGTTCGCCTATATAGTGCTTACTATTAGCTAAAGAAAAGCAATCAACAAAATATAGAAGATATAATAGGGAAACGATGCTATATGAAAAGACAAATAAGGGCTGAGTTAATATCCTTATGGCAGTCAGAATGGGATAACCTGCAAACTGGGAGACGCACCTATATGTTTTACCCTAATATACGAGAAAGGTTACGACTAAAGCACCTAAATCCCTTACAAGCTGCATTACACTATATTACGGGCCATGGGCCATATGGCACTCACTTAAAACGTTTTAATATCATCAACTCTGAAATGTGCACCAGATGCAATACAGAAGATACTCCAGAGCATGTAACGTTCAACTGTCAGAAATACAGTGAAATAGCACAATCTAACAGGGAAAAGCTCATGCACCTCACTTTATCGGAAATGGTCAGGAATAAGGAAAATCTAAATACTTTAAATGAGTTAGCGACTTAAATCAGTATAGCAGAAAGACTTTTAAGACTAACTGAACAAGAAAGAAATTTTTATAGACCTCCAGCGACTGTTGTACCACTACCCCGTCGATCGTTAAGATTGTCAAATCAATATAACCGAAACCAAGTGCCCCAAACTCCTGAACCTGTTATACCAAGAACAATTACATAGAACAGAAGGAGATTTTATTGGATCACTGGACGACAAGCGTAGCCAGAAAGGAAGAACGAGGCCAAAACGACACCCTGATGAGACTTGGACCGCCTACCAGAGACGAATAGCAACGGCTAGGGAACAATAAATTGCATGAATACTCTGAGATCTCATATAACTTGAAATTATCACTAATTTTCGTTATTGTTATTTAGTTTAATTTAGGTTAGTAACTTCTGCACATTCTATTGTGAACAAATTGTAATTAATAAGCGTCAATAAATCAAAATATCCGCACACTACGTCCAGATATAAGAAATTAGGTATCTGGACATAGCTGGTAGATATTATTATTATTATTATTTTTTTTTTTTTTTTTTAGTTGATCTTAGGTCCATGTGTATATTTGTAGGAACGGAGGGGGCGATACCTCGACCCGCACATGGATCTTTTGCGAGCTACCACCCCCTCAGGAGGGAGGGATGACATAATGTGCGTAGGCTGGTTAAAGAACGGAGTCAACGGAGCCAGCGAAGTCCAGAGACGCACAGAAGCCCCTAACAGTTACAGTTATTGACACCTAGCACACAACAGGTGTGTTTCCCCCAACCTGGGAGAGGGCAACGAAGCAACTCTACTGGCACAGTCGGCAACTTCCAGGAGGAGCCAGGGAAGGGTTTCCGGAGCGCAAACTTCTGTGCCATCTGTCTGCATCGGCCGGAATGTATCGCGCTACTAATCAAACCTGAAAGATGACAAGGGAGGAACAATTAGAAATGAAGGGAAAGGAATCCGTGGAGAAGAGAATCCATCTCAGCATTCGCCTAGTGACAAGGAGGGGGAGGGGGGGGGGGACTTTAAGCTCCCGTCGATAGCGAGGTCATTTGGGTAGTGACAAGGGGAAACCACGGAGAAATTCAAGTCAGAATCTTAGTTTCGCAGTCGGATTCGTGTACCATTTGCTTAGGTTACTAATGGATAGATGACCTTAGTTGTTGGGTTGCTCACACACACACACACACACATACACACACACACACACACACACACACACACACACAAACACACACACAGCATATTCATGCTACTTGTAAGCTTATCGTTTTCTAAATAAAATCGAAAAAACTAAGTAAAGTCAGAACAAAATGTACAGCAGCGTGAAGTTAACATGGTGGATATAGTAACTGTAGGTGAACAAAGTTGTAATATGCTTTGCTTACGTGTGAAGAACTGGCTCCACTGCTGTACATCAGCAGTCCATTGGGTTCGTTAGTTCGGATTTTGAAAGAGATGGAACCGCTCTTTGTGCCATCCAGCGGGGGTAACACCTGCAAAACACGAATAAAGAAGTGACATTGTTTCATTAAAAAAAAAGGAATACAACTGCTAAGTATATAGTTTTATTTACAACTTTATCCCTTTGATGAAAGCAGTTCAAAGATAAAACAGAAAAATGATTGTCCCTACAAAGGCAAAAATAGAAATGTACCAGAGGATTTTACAAAGATGTCAGTCCTTTTTATCTCAAGAGAAAACTCTTTAGTATTATTTTTTCCCTTTGGGACCTTTGAAGTAGCTTAAGCCTAAGAATCTGCTGAGACCGCCTTTTGTAAAACTCTCTAGATGTCAGAAGCAAAAAGTAAGCAATGAAAGCAGCTTAAGACTCGATGAAACGCTGCAAATGACCGATAGATCTACACAAAGTTTTGTCAAACGTTTATTTTCTTTGCAATTGATTTAGCCATAGTAGGTATTTTGTACAAATACATTGCATTTTATATTTTTATTATATTACATATAGGATATTCTCGGTACAAAAATATGGTTCATCTCGCAGGAAGAAACATTTGCGATTCTGCTCTACTAAAGAATAGCGCATAGAATCTTCTTATTTTGCCTAATCCATAAAACGCTGAACCCTAAGCTCTTATTTAACTGATCCAGAGAGATGATATTCATAATAATATGTCTTGAATGAACAAGAACATTCAAGAAGCGCATCTGAGTTTTATTTACTTTCATCAATGAAGATTAGTAGTAGAACTAAATGAACGGTCACACGCTATCAATGCCAAATAGGTATTGTAAAGTTCTCTTAAAAAGAAATTATATTACGAATGACATCCTTTACAAGATAACCCCCAAAATAGCCTTTGCATAAAACCAGAAAATAAATAAAAAATGTTTAAAATTCGGATGGAATTATAAATTCAGTCATTAGCTTATTTAAGCAAATTTTAGCACTCAAGAATTTGTAAAACGTTTTTTAAACGAATCACGTAATCGTTCACATATTAGCAGATATAGAGGTGGTAAAATTGTTACTTTTAGTAACGGTTTCGATTGTTCCAATTATAATATCACTAGTTTCTAAATAACCGCTTCAAAATAAATCGTCTACGCCCAGGACTATTTATTATTTATGCATAATTGTAATAGAAATATACGCTGGGTCTGCTGGTGCTTGACTCGCTCGTGTTGTTTCATCTTAAGTCGTGATTCCTCATTCCGGAGCGAATATTGCCAAGATATGTTCCCCTCTTTTCCTCCCTCTCTCCCTCCCTACCGTCCTGGATTTAGTCATGGAACGCGATTTGTAACGAACAATTAGCAATCGCACATACGCTACATTATGTCTGAATACTTATTATAATTACGCTCATGTAATGCACGTTCTAACATTGAAGGAATTAACATCTATCATCATCGTAGTAACCTTTGTATTAGTTTTCATGACGTCAATGAACGTAATTATTTTATAAAACAGCATCCCGATTATTTTCCTTACTCGTCGACATATATCGTAATACATAAATATAAAAGTATATATCTAATCGGCCAAATATGAAAGAGGAAAGGAATAAATCTACTTTTGTATTTTAACACAGCACACTACGATAAGAGTGTTGGTTTTTAAACTAATTACAAAAAGATTCGAACGATCGTATTGGGTATAAGCAGACCTAGGGTTATTTTCTTACTTCTAACACAGGGGTGGGCAGAATAGTGTCTGCTTCAGGTACACTGTGCACACAACCCGCGTAACATTCTGCTGGTTGAAGGAGTGGTAGTTATTCGTTTCTTAAACTCCTGACAGTGGTGGATTAACGACCAGCGCGTTTGTTTCAAATAGCAAAGAGGTGGTCATACTTTTAGTATACGAAATCGGAATTACACACATTAATTCTCACCATCCGAACATATGAGAAGACTCAAACTCTGGCATATCTGTAACATTGCGCGGAGAGGTAGTCAGGTCTCAGTTTTGAATTTGCTACGTTCATCAGAGAAAAAAATTGTACACAGACATGTGAAGCAAACTATTGCTGTAACAGAAGTAGCTAATTCTCTCAGACCAACAAATTTTACTTTACACAGTTCTTTTAATACGCCTGTGCCAACTAAACGTCTGTATTTATTTTTTTCTGTTTGTAGATCTATGAGTTCACGTTGCAAATTAACTCTTACACTGACTGCATCCACAGTGAAATAGTTAACAAACATTGAAATGTCATTCTGAAGATTCCTAAAATCATGGAATTTATCTGAAGTAAATTCAGTTTTTAACTCGTTAAGAATGAAAATATAACTAATTAGTTCGTCCTCTGGCAGAGAATCACATGATTTTAAATTTGAAGCATTTCATAATTTGAGTTGTTGGTTAAGAAAGTTCCTACATGTCTGTTACGTTAATAATAATAATAATAATAATAATAATAATAATAATAATAATAATAATAATAATAATAATAATAATAATAATAATAATAATAATAATAATAATAATAATAATAATAATAATAATAATAATAATAATAATAAACTATAATAAAATAATAATAACTATAATAATAATAGTAATAATAGAAAATGTATTCAACATACATTAATTAATGTGTATCAGAAAGCACTTGTTTTTTTTTTTTTCGTTGTATGTGGCATGATATCTACAATAAAGCCGTTCAATGTTGGTTCGAAGAAAACCATGTTACAATAGTATATTACGTACTAAGAACTGTAAGTGATACTTATCAGGTCGAGAATGTGAACACATGAAGAGCTATATCTATGTTGTCTCAGATAGGCCTAATAATTTGTATATTTCATGTGAAAATCCAGATTCTACCTCAAGTTGTACTGAGAAATAAAAAGAATTGAGTCGCTTCTCAATGTTAAAATGTCCAATTGCACATTTAATATTTCAATCAATAAATAATTCATACATTATTTATACGTATATTTTGCTAAGGTTAAAGGCTATTTTGCTGCTAGGTGTTGCGTCATTTCCTACTGGTACCGCAAGTATTAATGACCAGTCCAACTGGACCAGTTTTAGCCTTGTGGGCCATTAGAATTGATAAATGAATTGGAAATTTAGCTTACAAATCAAATATGTGTTAACAATGATTAACTTACATATCAAGTATTGCAAAAATGAGGTAGACAATGTTGACACCGACAGTTCCTCCACTGATACGACTGGAAGTGAACTATGAACTACTGAAATCAACTAGGAAACGGCGTGTGCATAGTTGCATAGTTACAAGGCGAAAGGTTCACGAATTACACGAGTTCAAGAATCACACGGATTCATGAATCCCCTTTTGCCCACCTCTGCTCTAACACATTTGACAGCGCGCGCGCGCGGGCACACATACACATATACAAACTCGTACACTTTATGAATAATTTTCTTAAAAATAATTAAAGACTTGCTACAACCTAATGTGATTCTCAGTAATACAAATGCTGCCCATCGTTGACTGCCTTCATTTTCCACAGAATCATTTCCATTCAAAAACGTTTCGTACCATTATATATACTGACAGTTGATAGGTTACTGAAGCTCATGGTTATAATTATAATTACTCAATTACTGACTGCATTACAAATACTTGCTGAAACTGATGGTCATACTTATTATTATAAATATTTTTAATTCAGTCAGTAATTTTAATAATTGAAGTATGCCTATTACATTAGGTTATTTTTTAAATGTATATATGACCCTATAATTTTATTTTCTATTATATCTTTTCTCACAAATGTACTGTACTTTACGCATTGATTCTGTGTTCAATTCATGGATTGACTGTATATTTAATTTCTGGCAGGGGTTTTTGTAAAGAAATGTCTGTAATATTATACATAGATGTATCATTCACTGTATCCCATTTATGTTGTAAATGCGGTCTAAGCTGTATTTGCCTAAAATCGATTAAAATTTATATTCTTCCAGTTATGTACACTGAAATGTGAGTTATTTAAAAGCTATGTGCACAGTATTCTAAACACGAAGCTCCCAAAAAGAAAAAACCTGTTTTAGTCATAATATTAATTTAGTAATTCAGATTGTTAAGCATTTAAATTACATTTAACACTACAGGACTTCCGTATCATTACATGTCATGATTCTGTAAAAGAAAATATATATGTATGCTTACATACAGAGTGGAAAGGAAGTCATTACATTCCTTCTAATACGTGCTTCACAGAAGCATTACAACCCAAAAAAGTCGAATGACATTTTGTTCTTTGATCAGCCAATTTTGAAAAAATAAATGGTTTTTGATCCAAATTGGATGCGTAATTCTTTAAGAGTGTACGAAGATAACAGTTTGATACTTGTAGGATGCGTAGAGTAGCTTATTGCTGACATAGTTTTGGTAGTAATTATGGGACATCACAGAAGATCTAGAAATAATTAATCACTTACAAGACGTGAAGGAATACTCCAAACAGCTCTTTCAGACGTGAAGTAAGTCGACAACGTTGCGTTGAGGTTGGTCAGGGAATTAACCTGAGTTCTGGATGTAAACAGGTCGGACGCTTTCTCTTTCGTGCAATGTTTTGGGAAATAACGCTTCTGATTGACCTACGCTCGCACAGAAAATATGGAAGGACATGGCAGAGTATGTGTTTACGTTCTCAAGACGCACCGTTACGTTGTTTGTTTATGTACTGAGCTAGGGACAGTGACATCCACACAATCTGCGGTGTTGCCAGCTTGTTTTCGATAAAACTAAAACATCTCTGTGGGAAATGGTTAGAGGCAAAAACGTAAGATGTAGAATATGTTACAAATACCAAGATCTACCACTGATTTAAATTAATGTAATGACTTCCCTTCCACCCAGTATAAATATCCCGCTTGTTGTCCGATGGAGAACGTGGGGTCATCCAAGCTGCGCCACGGCCTGCATATCGCGAAGGCAGTGACATAGCACATACCATTTTTCTAAAAACACTTTCTTAGGATTCAAGACCCTTAAAACATGTAGTTCTGATAAAATTTCGACAGAGTTTTTCGATGGAATAGAATACTTCCTCTTACCTGTATGTTAAACGTAGGTACGTGGCGTAGAAAGTGAAAATGAGAAATACGTCTTCATTTCCGTATAGTCACTCTAAACGTTACGGTATAATCTGCAATATCCCCTGACAAGTTTTGCTTGTGAGGCCTGCTACATATTACAAAATTGATCCGGCTTTGACAGCACGCACACTTATTCCTATCCAAGCCTGGAAGAAAGTTTACCACATCCTGCTCTTAATCTCTGAACGCCAGCAGGAAACAAGCCAACAGTTGTGCTCCATTAAAAAGTTAGACATAGCTTCCCAAAATGAATGGCCAGTTTACACAAGCCGCTCGTGCATAAGTAAAATATCCGATACAAACAGACCAGGTGCCTGCCCTCTTACCTGCAAATCCCGGGCACCAACAACTTTTTGTGGAGCGTTTTCCATGTAGTAATTTATGAGCGCTCGTATGCAAGCTTTATGGATTATCCTAATAGTTATTGCTACACAGCATTTCGCGTGGAATGATCAACTGCTAGACAATAAATAACACCTCCATGATCATTATCTCTGCTGCGAGATATTGCACATAGGAATTTAACGCTACCAGCGAATTATCATCTTTTAGAGCATGTTTTATGATCAGGGGTATCCGCAAGCTATAAACTTACACAAATGATTCAAAAATGAATTTTGCTCTGTTTTACAACCAGCAGGAATTCCACTTTCAGGTGTGTTCGCTAGTGTAACAGCGTTCTACGCATGTGGCAGCTAACAGGTAAAGCAATTTGAACATTTGGTTCTAGTTAAAGCTTAATTCCTCACTTTGCTCTGTAATATAAAGAACTTTAAATGCGGTGTGTGTTTAATACAATGAGAAGGACAAAGTATCTTAAACCTAAATGTGGGATCAAAGTCGAGCCACGCAGACGTTATACGGAAATGACTTAGTACACATGTCAGAATTTTAAGCATACCAAAAATTGCCAACTTCAACCAAGATTGGTATGATACGTAGGGACACATTACTATGCTGAATGCCGGAATAGCCATACCAAAAGCCACGCTACCCAAGATCCAAGTGAATCAGCTGACTCTAGTTTTTCGTATCTATGCAACCCGCAGATTATTATCTTGCTTGAAAACGTCGTTCCATTTGTCAAGCCAGAACTTGTTTTGTAGCCGTGTTGTGTCAAATACAGTTAATCATGACGATAGCCATGATTAAACGTTCCGTCAATGCGAATAAGCTACCAAGAGCTAAAACTTAAATATCTTTTAGCTGACTAGCAACCAGCTTGATAACCACAGTTTTGGGTGAAACAGGTCAGTAGAGCTTTGTGGGTTCGACGTCATTCTACTGAACGGATTTTTCGTAGGTTCAAAACTCCTTTTAGGTATACTTTTTTTTTGTCTTTTTTAAAATCAACAATCATCACATTGAACGTATTAAACAGGAATACATAGTAACTACACAAAAATGATTACATTGTTAACGTTTTGCCACATTTATAGTCACATGTAACAATAAGGTAAGTTCGAAAACTACTTGATTAATGAAATAAGTGCTCAACCGGCATTTTCATTCTTTTAATGAAATTTATTTGTAATCTCTTTTGTAATACCTAATCATTGGTCGAAATAAGTGAAATGGAGGGCAAAACAATTGATCCACTATCGTAGATTCGAACACATGTCTTCAGATCGCCGATGTGACCCATGCAAAATAACTCCGCTCGACCACCACAACCCTATAAGGAACAGCCTTTTAAATGCCAATGCTAACTGATGTATGCGAAAACTATCCATTGCTTCGTAACTTTACTAGTGTGTTACAACCCATTCATGCAAATTTAAGATTATTTTGGTATTTTATCTTCATTAATAAACATGGCTCAAACTATTACACTTGCTATACAAACTAACAAATGCTTTGATTTATAACATTGAATTATTAAACTGCATAACATTTATTGGTGCGAGTGCACAACTCCATGATGAGTATTTACTTGGTAATAAACTATTACTAGGACACACCCGCCATTTTGTTTTAACTCACTTTAAAGGTGAATCGTATTACTATAGGTGCTCATTCAAAGTAGTTTCGGGAGGGTGTTTGTATACCCTAAGAATCCAGTAGAACGTAATTTCCAGGCTTGTAGGCCGTGGTCCAGTCGATGAATAAGCATCTGAAGTTTCGCCATATGCTCCGTTGGGCATCTTCAGAGAGAGAGAGAGAGAGAGAGAGAGAGAGAGAGAGAGAGAGAGAGACTCCTGGCGGTTTTTAAAATTTATTTTATTTACTATATTAAAGTTATTCTGGGGGTGATACAATTTATTTGAACAGGGGTGGCATTGTGTCCGGTACCGCCGAAGGAAACCGGATGAATGTGAGTGCATATTAAGATGGGCATAGGCTTGGGCAGGTCAAGTATCATGGCGGATACTCTGACACTGACCTGCGATTTGGGGAGAACATGTGTGGAACTGTGGAAGAAAGGGAAAGTCTGGGAATTGTCAGAATGTCCTCGATATGGTTGAGTCTAGTCTCCAGTGCTGTTGTGTGTCCTTGTAGAATCTCTTCTAGCGAATTATGGACCTTGGGTATACGTGAGCCATTTATGTAGGTGACCACTTTCTCCAGCTGCTTGTTGAAGTGGTCACGGAAGCTATTGTTGTCTTGATGAACTGTGGCTGGTAACGTAGTTTGGTTATGGGTGGTGTCCTGGACGTCCTCGAGGGCACGAGTCAGGGTACCTCCCATGCTGCAACCCGGTCGGTGAGCGTCTAAGATGTTTCCTGTAGTTTCTGAAGTGCCACGGTATTATGGAGTACGGAGGTGTAAAGGCTGTTGTTTGCGGCGTCTTGTTGGTCGGCGGTTTGACGATTGGTGTTGATGTGCGGTTGGTGTGTGACGGTGATGATCTGGGAGTCGGAGACTGGTCGTTGTGAGGGCCGCTTTTGAACTGCAGGTGGCTGACGGCGTGGATTCCTGGGGCAAGCCGCCTGGTCCGTGAAGTGGCCGGTGCAATTGCGCGTGGCACAATACACGGGGCGACGTGTCAGGTCGTGGTTGGTGTAGAGTGTGGTGATGGTGCCAGCGCCACAGTAGTGGCAGCATGGGGCGTCGGTGCAGGCGTCGGTGGTGTAACCGTATTGGCAACAGCGTCGGCAGGAAATAGGGCGGACACCTCGGCTAGCCTCAACTGGGAGCACCTGTCCGAGGGCAGCCAGCCCGTCAGTTAATGCAGGACGGTAATCCACTTCATCTCAGAACTCCAGGCGTACCAGCGGTGACGGTCCTCTGGCTGTAACAATGCGCATCACTTTCATGAGGGATAGCCATCGACATCGGACTACGCTGAGGAGGAGAGAATTCGGAAGCTGCCGATGTACTCCGCGCACAACTGCGCTGTAACTCTGCAGCCTCGTGAGGTTAGGGTGACTCTCTGTAGGCGTTCGGTATTCAACCTCTGACAGTGTCGTCTGTGTGCGGTAGGTGGGTGGTTTCGGCGTGGTATCGCAGGCAGAGACCCCGCGTTCTGACGGCGTAGACGGAAATGGTGGAGTTGGCGAGGCGGCTGGCTGTGAGGCAGGCGTATATTGTATTACTATATATAAGTCGTGCAGAACAGGGCTCTTAGGATGATCTACGATACTGACCGTAGATTTCCTTCCCATATCCTCCATACTCATTCTGGCATTCCATACATTGTTGTGCGTGAAAGAGCCCGCTCAATGTATGCTAACCTTACGCCACACTCTAACCAGCTGGTAAATACCCTGGGTCAATATAATCCATCTTCCTAGGAGGCGCAAAAGCTATCGCTTACCCAAGGATGTCTTGGGTTAATTAGCTTCGCTGCTTCCTCATTACAGCAAACATTCCATTGCATTATCGGTTTCTCGCTATTTGACACTGCTCGACTTGTTGGTTACACAAGCTGAGCTGCTAAGTGTGCAGAAATGGGCACTGGGTGCACTAGGATGGGTAGACATTCTAACTCGCACTCATATCCCAAGTCTATAGCAAGAGAGTTACCAATCATCACCATGAGCTGACATTGACAAATAGCTTGTGATAAGACTCCATCTAACATACCTCACGGGTAAATCCGTATAAAACGGATAGGTACCGTGGGCATACATCTCGCCCGGGTAAACCCGAGCGATCTGATTTGGCTCTTGGCTCTTGGCACGTGCTCTAGTGGGGAGATAAAAGAACCATCTGCATACTATTCAGTTGTGGAAAAAGGTCTCCGCTGCTAGTTAAAGCCCTTTTGCCTTGCTCTTCAGGTATCTTCGAACCATTGCCCTAGTTATTCAAAATACGTACAATAAGACATTCTGTAAAAACTTGTCTTCAGGTCAAGAACAAAGCGGCGCCTTTGATCTTTTCCATATGGTACGTTGTGCTGAGACCAAAAATAGTACCTCGTAAAACTTGTTAAAAGTTAAAAGATAAACATATAAAGTTGCAGCTCCACAGCATTAATAGCTTATATTAAGTTTAAATTATTTTAAGCAAATGTTTGAAATATTACGTTGACCAAAGTTAACCATTTACAAAGCTAACCCAAAGAATGTAAGCAATGATATACAAACAAGTAATTTAACGTCAGTAAAAGTAATCTACGATAGAAGAGCTAGTATGAAAACGTTAAATAACTTATGTTTACACTATACTTTCATATCAGTATGTTATGCTTCAGTTTTGCGAAAGTGCCTGTAATGTTTTAGGTTGCCGAACCTGGCACAAGATCAAAATGTAAACAACCACTTCTGGTGCGATGGTATCTGCCGCTCAGTGTTTTAAACAAATCAGAAAAGATTCGAAATTAAATGCAAAATGTAAACAAATAATTTTAAATGTGATACACCAAGTCCTCAAAAGAAAATAAGAGCTGGACTGTAGGTGACACTGTGTAAAAATCTACCTAATCCGAGTGCCAGTTTTAACAGTTTATGTGGCTGCTAAAGAGTTCAGAGTGCATGGTAAAGTGTTTTCTCCAGCTAAATCATGCCCGAGGTAAAAGTGCGGAGAAATAAACATCCTGAATATGTACTAAATCGGAATCGGCGGAAGTTCGGGTTCTTCAGAAACAACAAAATCCCAACAATTGCGAAAGATTCAGAAGGTGAAAGTGATTCCCCAAGCTTTATTGAGTGTATTGTTTGCAGATTACTCATAGATCTAGGATTTTTGCTTTCAAGAAATGCGACAGAACAACCTTTCTGATAGAGCACAATGGTAATGGAGGCGGTGTAAATACTTAGGAAGTATACATCAATTTAGACAAGAGGGACTTCCGGTGTACTTTGTAGATAAAATATGGCTAATGCAGAGCATACTCTAACGAAAGTCAGGCAGATCTTAACAATTTCACACAGACTTTGTAAGGCATGCATCTAAAATATCTACAATTTATTTGCGGTAGTTTTAAAAGCGTTTTGTATATATTTGTATGACTTAAATCGTCTTCAATTTCGCGTTTGCTGTCATGGAAACTTGTCAATAATAGCACGGGAAACAGTTTTTAGATGTTAATGCGACATGACATTCGGACGTAATTTTGTTTCTGCACAGGCATGTTTTGCAACCCAACTGAGAGCAACCTGATGTTGACGTAAAGTCTATTTAACGCGTGTGGAGCACAGCCATCTCTTTTGAGGAACTCTTATAATCGTTTTATAGCACGAGCCCTTCCTCCTCAGTCCCTTGTACAAAGTTGCAACCTCTTAACATGACATTTTGCACCTAATGAAACAGAAAAAGACTGGAATTCAGAATTTTGGCAACTGAGACTCCACATGGAGTCAATATGTAACTGTTACTTCCTTAAAATCAGTGTTGCTGTCTTCAAGGACAGAGATAGAAATTTCCCTTTTCTGGGGCGTGGAGATGGATTTACGACAATCATTAGTTGTGGGTATCGTGTATGTCCTTTGTGAAGCAACTGCATTCGCGTTCATTAAACAAACTTTAACTACAAATAGTGCTGGAGAGGGAGAAGTGGCGGGAGCAGAGCGGAGTAATACTTCACTTTATTCTTGACCTGAAGACAATTATAATTTGGGATTTGCCTTTGCCATCAGCGAGACTTGCGGCTGTGTATGACGGTATTAGAATAGTACTCTTCTGTTCATGGCAATGGTGATTGATTGAACTAAACAGTAAGAGGTACCGTATGAATCTACTCGTTAAACATGTGGAAGAGGGAGAAGTGATTACTGCATGGAAACAAATGTAACAAATTCCGTCAGTTCCTCATTAACATTCTATATTCGCCCAGAAACATTTAGAGAGGCAAAGCTCAAATTGTGAAAACAAACTTTAACTTATGTATGAACACACACACCATTCATATGGAAGTTGGAGTGAAATGAAAGAAAAACGCATTAAGGTGTGAAAAAAAAGCTTCTTTCATTTTTGTAGGCAAGTGATTATGCTGGCACTTCAACGACTGGAATTTCGATGGAGCAAGGCTGCGCTCTTTTTCCCCCTCCTCACTTAACGTGTTTGCCTGCCTCGTACCTCTTGTGTTTGCACGAATGTAGATAGGTGTCTTCATTAGTATCAGAAGGCGTTAACCTAGTACTCTTCCTCTCGTTTCATCAGTTTACTTCAAAGCAATTATTTTAGATGTCGCATTCGCTGATACGTTACGGCGGAGAATCCCGAGCCACGTTCTTTAATAGAAATGAAAATTCTAAATTAATGTAGTCGCTCTGTCAGGATTTTGCATCATATCGCACACAGTGATAGTTTTATACCCTGATGTGTAAGCTTTGAATATTCTCTACTTCAAAACACAATCTTTTAACATTTTAATTCATTACAAAAATAAGAAGCAATGGAAGGAATAAGATTACCATTTGTTTTAGATCTATACTAGCACAACTTTCGCAACTATGATTGGGTTATCTCAGCATCTGTTGAGGTTGTTTTTTTATTTCCCTCCCCTCCCCTCCTCTCTCTTTCCCTTTCTTACTAGCTTTCCTGTTTTTCATTGTCTTAAGATTCTGTTTCAAAAATGAATAACAATGCTCCATTTTGTGGGTTGTAATGAAAATAGGTGTTGTTAATAATGATATCCCACTCACTCATGTACCCATTCTTCCACCCACACACCCACTCACCGACTCATTTATCCACTCATCCACCCACCCATTCACTCACCAACTCACTCATCCACCCATTTACCCACCCATTCATTCACCAACTCACTCATCTATTCAGTCATCCACTCACTCACCCACCCATTCACTTGCTCTCTCACCTATTCAGTCACCCTCTTACTCGCCCACTCACTCACCAATTCACCCTCTCACTCACCTACCCATTCACTTGCTCTCTCACTCACCCACCCATCCTCCCACCCACTTACTTGCTCTCTCACTCACCCACCCATCCACCCACCCATCCCTTCACTCACCCGCTCACCCACCCTCCCATCCACCCACCCACTTACTTGCTCTCTCACTCACCCACCCATCCACCCACCCATCCCTTCACTCACCCGCTCACCCACCCTCCCATCCACCCACCCACTTACTTGCTCTCTCACTCACCCACCCATCCACCCACCCATCCACCCACCCATCCCTTCACTCACCCGCTCACCCACCCTCCCATCCACCCACCCACTTACTTGCTCTCTCACTCACCCACCCATCCACCCACCCATCCCTTCACTCACCCACTCATCCACCCACCCATCTCTTCACTCACCTACCCATCCAACCACCCAAACATCCATCCACCCACCCTCCCAACCACCCACCAATCCACCCACCCATCCACCCACCCATCCCTTCACTCACCCACTCATCCACTCACCCATCTCTTCACTCACCTACCCACCCAACCACCCAACCACCCAACCATCCACCCACCCTCCCAACCACCCACCAATCCACCCACCCATCCCTTCACTCACGCGCTCACCCACCCTCCCATTCACCCATCCACTCATTTGCTCTTTCACTCACCCACCCATCCACCCACCCATCCACCCACCCATCCCTTCACTTACCCACCCTCCCACCCACCTACCCACCCACCCACCCACTCACCACTCACTAAGTAATTTAAAGCGCAGGATAAATGAAATACAATCCTGAAATACAGAATTGCTGCGTATATAAATAATCAGTTTTGGCTGTATTTCACATAACTTTGATATTTCCCATTGAAATGCAGAAATTGCAAGGGAAGTTAAAATCTATCCATTACAATTTTAAAATAAAACATATTTATAGGAAAAGTGGGTGTATAAAAATATTAAACCCCAAATTTACAGTTGAATATTTTCTAA
Source organism: Tenodera sinensis (assembly GCA_030765045.1). Taxonomy (NCBI): domain Eukaryota; kingdom Metazoa; phylum Arthropoda; class Insecta; order Mantodea; family Mantidae; genus Tenodera; species Tenodera sinensis. The sequence goes on along the minus strand of CM060961.1, from coordinate 153,076,040 downwards.
CGATTTTAACAAAATCCCCTAGTTCAAACTATGCTTTACACGGAGCATTCATTTATTGTTATTTTTCACTGTCTAAAAGCGGCCGCGGCGATTGCGATTAAACTATCAAATCGTTAAGACATTTACATGAATAAAACGTATATATTGAATGTTTTGCAAATAGAATATGAAGTCTTGTTCATTCTCAAGAATTAACTGGTAAATCACAACAGACAGCATACAATTGCGCGAAAAATGCAGAACTACTTAGCACACGATTTATGTGAAATATCTGTTTGTGTGTGTGGGCAATGTTTAAGAGGTTGAATCAGGACTGGAAAATTCAATGCCAGAGCCGGGATTTGAACCATGGATCTTCCGCTTATCGAGTGGCTTGAAAAATTCAATGCCATAGCGGAGATTTGAACCACGGATCTTCCGCTTATCGCCAGCAATAAGCTTGTTGGCATAAATCAATAATAATTATCATCTAAAGGTTACTTAAACCCGGGACAAAATGTACTTACAATTGTAAGTCGCCCTTGGGGTATTTATGACTTAGCACCTCGACCAAAAGGCGATATTTTGTGTCTATGACCCTGATGGAGCATCCCCAGAAGGATAGACGAGGCGAATGGATCCTACGTTGCCACGACGAGCAGAGGACAGGATCCCTACATTTTTCCAGTCAGAAGCACCCCAATGCAGGCTGGTTCAGCCCAGTTCCTCTCCCACCCCTTCGGGTTCGTCCTCTCAAGAGGGGCGCGGAATTTGAAAATCGACTCCCCTGTCCCCCTCCAACCCGGGCTTGTGCCCTCTCATGGGAGGCTCGGGAATCAGTAGGTTTGCCTTCCAGTCCGAGGGACGAGATTTCCAGAGCGCATGTATCCCCCTGCCGCGACGTTCGCCGACACATCCAACCCTGAAAGAAACCTAACGGGATGAAGGGTGAACTGAAATGAAATGATTAAGGTAACGAAATGGAGGGACAGGAAATTCGGAGAATATGGAAATCCATCCCAGCATTCGCCTGGCGACCCGGAAAACCCTCCGAGAAAAGGGCCAGGTAAGTTGGTCAGAGGGATCGAACCCACGACCTCCCGAATGCGGGTCACAGACGCTACCGCCTGAATCATCGCGCTTGGTAAATAATAATATTTTGTCTTATATTGCATGAACTTTAAAAGATAAGAATAAACAGCTATTCGCTCTCGTTAACTTATTCTGACTGAAATTCATTTTTATATTTTGTAAAAGATTTGATTATTTAACGAAAGTTGGATAATTAATATAGTTTACCTTAGTAATTCTGTAAGTGATGTGATTATAGAGGAGAGTAAACTATATAAAACTATAAGCATAAAAAGGAACCACCATTAGCTCACTCAGTCTTATCAATGAATCCACCAGTGTATCTCATTAAGTAGTGGGCTCCAGTATTTCCGGAGTAATGGGACGGAAAGTATATTCCACAGCTTTGAGCAAATTCTTATTGTTTTCACAGTGAGGATCGGCCCCTTTCCCTTAATAGTACAGAAAATGAGTTGCCTGGCGTTGCAAGATCTGAATTAGATAATGACTGTCCTATTGATACTGGAGAGGTAGTGAAGCAATCTCAGTCCATCGGTTTGGAAAATTTTGCTTAAATATCTCCTAACGCATAGCAGAATGCAAACTCTGTCTTGCAGTAACCACAGTCCCCTTACATTGCCTCACTCTAGTGATAATATATGACACTTTGATAATATGCAGGTGTTCCCAGATCATGGTCCACGCACAAGACGTGCTGGTAAGTTTGGTTGCATGTTTCAGGGGTTTAAGGGTGTACAAAGTATACTGTACTCGGGGTTGTGTATGTTTGTCAAAATAGGTCGTAATGATTCATAAAATGATTAATAAAAATACTTTCATTCAATTCAGTTGATGGATCCTAAAGACAGTGCAAATGGTTTCTTACGTGATGAACATTTAAGGGAGTTATTATACAGTAAATTGAAACGGCACAAAACAAAATCCCATTCTATTTCCTTAGCATACAGCTGATATATGATTGTTAGTCAATTAATAATTGTACACTTGTCGTTGGACCTTTCTTTTCTCACTCTGTTTGCAACAACTTGATACTGTCGTTATTTATCCTTCAATTTTGGTTGACAATGCTTCCATGCGTATGCACTGGTGAAGACGCCGCTCTATATCCCGGTGTACCCACCGAAGCATATCTGGTGTCACAGTACGGCAAGTAGCCAGTATGCGCTTGCTCAAAGCCACGTTTCATGGTCTGTTGTGGTAGACCTTTACTTTTAGATGTCCCCATGGAACGAAATCTACAAGTGTGAGGTCTGGCGAACGAGGGAACCAGGATATAAATCCGCAACGTCCAGTCGTGGCTAACGAAAAATACAACTTACCAGTACATCAGCTGAGGAATTTATTGTCATACTGGCAAGTTAGCCATGGTAGCTTAGTGGTTAAGGCAACCGCTCGATAAGCGGAAGATCCGTGGTTCAAATCCCGGCTATGGCATTGAATTTTTCAGTCCTGATTCCACCTCTTTAACCTATTGAATTGGACCCACATATTGAGATTTTACCGAAATATGCATGTTTTGAGCCATGCGTGTGTATACACGCGCGTGTGTGTGTGTGGGCACGCGCGAGGGTGCACACCACTGGATAGCATAACTAAAAAACCATTGAAGTTTCAAATACATAAAGTTTTTTTCAAAACAAAGATCATTCTCTTCTCGGGCGTTCAAACACAAGGGTATTTCAAGCTCAAAACATAGTAACCCGCTCTTAAAATATTTAACTGTCGCCTTAAAGCCTACTTATTTCACTAGTTTCCTTGTGTCTTCAAGAAAATGTGCAAAAACACAATTTCTGCAAATGCTTATCTTAATTAACAGAAACTAGGTAGAAATTGAACATTCAGATCTAGTTATATTTATGGACGCTCTTTAACTGCTATGGTTTTGAGCGTCCGATTATATACGGGGCATGAAAGACCGCTTAATTTTGCTTAAAGGCCCCTATCAGCATGATAAGGATTCTTACACCCGAAAAAAGGCCAATCGCCCTCCGCCGAGTTTGAACCCGCGACCTAGGGAACCAGAGGCTAGCATATTACTTCTATACCACGAAAGACTACAAAGTGGGTAGAAGAACAGGCTTTTATTATAATAGTTTGTGGAAGAATGGGTAATAAACGTCATGTGAATTTAACATAAGAAAAAAATCTTAAGTTGCTTCCAAGTGAATCAACCAATTCTTTACCATTTTTGCCACATAAAACTTTTAGTATACAATTCTAAAAACGTTTTCATTTCATGTATAGCTTACTTTGAGAAGAATAGCACCAGAGTAACATGTGCAGGGATGTCGTTGCAGAAACTATTGGAGGAAGGAATTTGAGTTGGCAGGAAACTTGTGCACAAGTTCATCGGAGTACGGCAGGAACACTGCCATTTGTTACAGAGTAATGCATGCGAAACCTGCCGTCTCATTTCGTTAGCACAACAAACTTGCAATTGTGTTCCGCATGTCGGAAATGAAACGCACGTGCGTGTCTGAGGTACAAGGGTTAACGTGCAACAAAATTAATCAATTTACTGCGCCAAAGTTTTCCGCACTTTCTAAGCTCCTTTGTTCCATATTTGTCTCACTCATACACAGACCTAGAAAGAAGCGCCTCCGCAAGGGATTTATCATGAAAGACTCGTAAAGAAAAATATGAGTAAACTACAGTTATGCTGTGAGTGAACTATTTATTAAAGCGGTGTTCCTCGGCGCAACTTTTTGACCAAAATTTTCGTATCCAATGGAACTGCACACCAAAGAAACAATATCTCTCACACTATGGTGCATTCGGGTAAACATGTGACAGTTCACGTGGCAAGCTTGAGAAATAGACATAGCGGATGCAACTATTAATATAACGACTGCCACATGCGGTATAGGTTTGAAATACAGTTCCATGGCTCTCGTAGGTACAACAGATGCAAACGTAACCCCATGGCACAACAGCCCACCCAGGTCAGAGCCCACCGCCCGACCGCTGCGTCCCCCACCTCTGGAGGTGGGACGTGGTCACCGTCCCGGTCCCTCCCGGTCGGTTATGTGGTCTTCTCGACCAGGAGCCACTACTTTTCAATGAAGCAGCTCCTCAATTGGCCCCTCAGAGACCTAACTAGACTGAGTGCACTATGGACCAGGTGTCCCAGCGGGAGAAAATACTAACGCCGGTACTGGAAGTCGAACCAGGGCCCCCGCTTGGTAAGCAGCAGCGCTGCCACCGCGCTAAGGAGACGACCAAGAAAATAAGTAGTATGAGTAAAAGACGTTCGTGGTCGCGGTCATGGCTACAAAGAAGAGAACAAAGCACGGGTCGCAGTGTATTGGATCTACTAGAAAACAAATTGAGGTTAGAAGACCCGGAAAAACTATCGCAATTTTCTACAAACTGAGCAATATTTATTTCTCAACCTCTTACATCGTGTTCAAAGCAAACGATTGTATGTACAACTAACTACTGCAGCACAAACACACTCGTACATACACAACAGCTGACTACATGTTGCTTGCGCAGTCCACATAATGTTACGTCACTGACGATGATTGGCTGATTGTATTCAATTCTTGATGCCTGACTATACACTTTTGTTGTATACAATGCGTTGGACCCTGGGACACAGGCATAATTGTTGTGGGACTTCTGTTTGGGCGTGTCAGTTGTTACCTTGATGAGGAGAAGATGGGAAGGAAAGGAGTGGCTTTCTTTGGCTATCTCCGATATATGACACAACTAACAGGAAAGAGTCCCTTCTCTCAGGATAGGTGGAGACAGAGGTAAATGGAAACTGCTCATTTCTCCTTCACTGCCCTCTTTATGTGAAGATTCACACTGAAATATTACACAAATCCCTTTCCTCGTTCCCATCACACAAGATTTTCTTTACCCCCAATCAAATTCAGGTTAGTTAGCTTCAAATTTTCCATATGTTCTAACAAATTTTACACCAGCTTTAGTTCAACTTAGCAATGACCCTTAATGCTAAGTTATGAATTTACATGACCACAAAAAAACACAGAGTACCGGTGATACAGTTCCGGCTTCGACAAAATATCTATTTTAAGCCCATTCTCTATTTTCGCCAGGTTTCTGCTCCAGTCATACGGTTTTTGGTTCATAGTACTGGCTGCCTTAATGAACTTTGTTACACGTTTATTATTTATATATTTCAGAAAGTACCTGTGGAGCCGTCTGCAGTGGCAAACGAGCAAGAAAGGAAAAGATAAAAACTGCACTTCGAAAAGAACGAAGACCACTGTGGACAAAGGGAAGAACTGCATTATGAGACCAATTATAAATATTTGGGCATGAAATACATAACTTAGGTGATACAATTGTTGTTTGGAGTTAGGGAAACTTAAGGGTACTTCAAGATATTGTTACAAATAAGTCCACCAGACAACAAATTAGTGACACCTAGAGAAATTATTACAAGTATCATTTAATAGCATGTAAATCAGCCTCTGACTTGATAACCACCTGGATTCGGTTAAGAAGTGACTCCGCTAGTTTTCGAAAGTACATAGCATACAACTGTATCTAATCTCCAAGGATTCGTTCGCGCAATTCCACCAAATTGTGGACCAAGAGCCAAATCAGGTCGCTCGGGTTTACCCGGGCGGGATGTATGCCCACGGTACCTATCCATTTAGTATGGATTTACCCGTGAGGTATGTTAGATGTAGTCAATTTACACAAGCTATTTGCCAATGTCAGTCAATGGTGATGATTGGTAACTCTCTTGCTATAGACTTGGGATATGAGTGCGAGTTAGAATGTCTACCCATCCTGGTGCACCCAGTGCCCGTCTCTGCACACTTAGCAGGTCAGCTTGTGTAACTAGCAAGTCAAGCAGTGTCAAATAGCGAGAAACCGAATGCAGTGGAATGTTTGGTGTAATGAGGAAGCAGCGAAGCGAATTAACCCAAGACATCCTTGAGTAGGCGATAGCTTTTGCGCCTCCTGGGAAGATGGTGATTATATTGACCCAGGGTATTTACCAGCTGGTTAGGGTGTGGCGTAAGTTTAGCATACATTGAGCGGGCTCTTTCACGCACAACATTCACAATGTATGGAATGTCAGAATGAGTATGGAGGATATGGGATGAAAATCTACGGTCAGTATCGTAGATCATCCTAAGAGCCCTGTTCTGCACGACTTGCAGCCTGCGGATGATGGTTTGAGCCACGAATCCCCATGCCTCGCATCCATACAGGATCAGGGGAGGGATGATCGCACGATACAAGCGTAATTTAAGACGTGTAGGCATTGTGGATTTTAAGATGGGATACAGCTTTCCTAGAGCTCCGTGGCCCTGGGCAGCTTTAGCTGTGACATGCTTGGTGAAAGTAAGTCCTCGGTCGAGTTGTACACCAAGGTACTTGGCAGTGTTGACCCAAGGGATTCTCCTGTGACCAAGTGTCAGATCCCTATCTGGTCTACAGGTACGGATTTTACCTATCAAGCTTTTCTGTGGACTGATGGCCATCCTCCACTCTTCACTCCATCTGTCGATGGTGTCGAGGCGTCTTTGTAATGGGGGAAGGCAGTAACGTAGATTTTTGTTACGGGCCAGTATGAGGACATCATCGGCATATTGACATGTACCTGTGCTGGGTTCAACGGGGAAGTCAGACATGTATGCAGCAAAGAGCAGTGGTGACAGAACACTGCCTTCCGGGACTCCAGCCGCTATTGGTCTGATAGTTGATAACCTACCCTCCACTTGCACCCTGAAAGTGCGGTCCCGAAGGAAACTGGCTATGAGGGACAGGTAGGGGAAAGGGAGATCTGCATCTCTGAGTTTGTACAGTAGGCCCAGGTGCCATGTTGTTGCAAAGGTCTTATCCACATCCAGAAGAACTGCGACAGTTTTGAAGTTTTCCTGGAAACCCAGGGCAGCCTTCTCAACAAGACGCAGGAGCTGTAAGGTAGTGGAATGACCTTGACGGAACCCAAACTGATGATCCGGAATGAGCTGCCTTTCCTCAAATAGAGGAGTTAGGCGGGACAGAAGAAGTTTTTCAAAAATTTTGGAAATGATTGGGAGTAGACTAATAGATCGGTAACTTGATGGAAACATGGGATCCTTGCCTGGTTTTAATATGCAAATCATCCTCGCTTCCTTCCAAGCAGTAGGGAAGTGTCGAAGATGCAGGCAAGCATTGTAAATCCTCGTCAAGCTTTGCGAGGTAGGTGTTGTAACATATGTGTCGTAACAGCATCATATCCAGGGGATTTGTTGGGTTTGAGACACCTAATTTGCGAGGAAACTTGCCTTGGGGTGACAATTGGTATGCGAGTCGCATCGTGTGGTGGCGGTGGGTCCTCATAGAGGTAATCCACCGTTGCCTCAACTAGTTCGGAAAAGTCCTCGTCTTCTATGTCCTCTCGGGGCTCAAATTGGGACTCTAAATGGTCCGCGAAGTCAGTGGCTTTCTCTTGCAGTTCGAAAGATAATCTCCCGCGAGTGCCATGTATAGGATGCTGGTATAGCGTTTTGTCGCTTCTTAGGGATTTAATTATCCACCATGGCTTCTTTTCTGAGAGGTTAACGTTCCTCATGGTGTTATCCGAGGCCTCTTTGCGATGTGCGCGTAAGAGGCGCCTAGCCAGGGTCTTAAATCGTAGATAAACTGCCTGCAATCTGGGATGGCGGAAACGCTGCCAAAGCTTCCGAATTGTTGACTTAGCTCTTACCAACAGCCGGAGTTCATTTGGGATTGTTGTGGGATTAGGAGTATTGCAAGGAATGTGGTAAGTGTGCCCTCGTACCACATTTGATATTTGTCGGGAGAATGCAGTGACCGCTAATTCTAACGACTTGATAGAATCAATACGCGGTCTGGAATCCACTGATTGGTTCAGTTCAAGGACGGCTGCATCCCAGCCTACCTCGTACGACCAATCAGGAGTTACCAATGCTGGCATGTTAACATTAGAGTCTATTAATACTGGGTCGTGGTCAGAATTCAGTTCATTGACTATCGTGAGGTCTATATGGAATGTAAAGTTCTTAGTGACCATAATATCCAGCACGTCCGGTCTCCGTCGGGCAGGATGAAAAGTGGGCTCTCTCCGTCCATGCGCAATGAGGCTTGGGTTACCGCTTATAAGGCGGAATAGTCCTCGCCCCTTCGCATTTGTGGCACGACTATATCAATTGGCATGTTTTGCATTTAGGTCACCTGCAATGCAGACCACAGGGTGGAGGTTTAACAATGCCATGTAATCTGCTTCATAGAAGCGATGATCAGGGGGGTCATATGCCACAATTAGCAATCTCTCTAGACCACCTAAAGATAGCCTAATAGCACAGGCTTCTACATGCTGAAGTGGTGGAAGAGGGAAAGGTTTATGGTTATGGTTTTTAATGAAGATGGCTGTACCTCCTCCTTGTCGGCCAACCTTATCAGACCGATGGGTGACGTAATTAGGGAGGGAGAAGTTGGTGGCGGCATCCAAATGAGTTTCACAGACCATCAGAACGTCGATTCCGAAATAGTGTACAAACTCAGTGAGGTTTGGGTAGTGACTCCGTAGTCCGTTGGCGTTCCAAATCGCAGCTCTGAGTGGTCTCCGGACATGTCTTCCGGCCATTATTGAGCTGAGTTGGGATAGAGCTGTTCCAGTGTCTGAAGCAAGATGGAATGCTTCTGCATGGGAGTCAAGTTGGGGTTATTCATCTGCATCTTACAGTTTCGAAGTGCAGGAAGTGCCTTGTTGATTAAATCCCCAAACCACAAGGATAGTGAGTTAAATTCCACCAGGTCTCTTTGCGAAATGATCGCAAATGTGGAGGAGGTTGTCGCAGTGTTAGGCAGTGGTGCAATTGGGGTGGAGGGTATATCCCTATCCCGGGAAATAGGCTCTGCCTCTACAGGTGAATCTGTAGTTATTTCAGGAGCTTGTGGCTCCGAGACTGCACTGGGAGCAGAAGATTTGCTCGGCTTATGTTTTCTGTTCCTCCTCTTCCTGCGTGGTTTTGGTGCAGGGGGTTTGGGCACTGTCGCCTTTTCCATAGGACCTGGAGGTGGTGGCACAGCATTCGACGATGGGGAAGCATTTTCTGGTGTAGCAGCCTCTTTTTCCACTCGACGCAGAGTGGACTCTGCCTTATTTAAGGCAGCGGCAAAGGACACCCCTGGGCGGACCGCGTGATCTTCGGGACGGCTCTTGCGGCGACTCTCGATGATCTTCTTTCTTGTAGATCATCCTTTGTACACACTTACGTATGTACCGTCGCAGTTAGCGCACTTGCACTCGTCCCTAGGTTTAGTGCAGTTCTCTAGCAAGTGGTTCCCAGCACACCGCAAACATGTAAGCTTACGCTCACACATCATGCTAGAGTGGTTGTAACCCATGCATCTATAGCACTGCACTGGTCCCTCTCTGCCGTAGTAGCGTTCCACTCTTACGACAGTGAAAATTAGTTTTCGCACGGTGTCAATAGGCTGTGTTTCTTGGTTACGACTTTGTCAAGTACTACCAAGAAAAGTAGCATAGGAACTTTGTTAATTCCCCCCTCGGTGTTCACAGTTCTCTTAAGCTGTGCCACCGAGTTGACAGATATGCCATGCTCTTCATACAAGGCTGTTTTGATCTGATCAGGGGTACATTCAGAGTCAAGACCTCTGATAAGCCGACGTTCAATATTAGGGCGTTGTGGTGAATATGTGTAGAACATGATGTTAAGTTCTCTTAATACCAACTTGGCGGTTTCAAAATCAGCCAAGCTGTGTGTTAGGATGTGCACGCTCTTTGGCTTGCGTTTTGCCTCAATGGTTTCCCTATGGCGTGTAGCCAATAGACGCATGACCCGGACGTGGTTTGAGAATACATCCGCTATGATTGGCGGAAGTCTTGGCCCCTTTTTGGTTAGGGGTGACTCAACATTCTGTGCTTGTTGCATCAGATTGTTTGGCGATGGCGTCTTTCTTCCCCGTTTACGGTTTTCCACAACCGTAAACTCCCCCAGCTCCATATCAGACTCGGAGTCAGAGTCGGGTAAGTGATCATTTGAACCCAGGCTTTCTAGTTCTGCCATGGGTAAGTGACGTGGAGTAGAGCTCTTACGCTTTAGTGTATCTGTCCTGGTGCGCTTCCTAATAGGCTCCGCTGCTCCAGGAGATATGGATCTGGTTGAAGCTGAAGTGGATGGAAGTTGCCCATCATCAGGCGTCAGCGCGGTTGCGCTCCGGCTGCTCGCAGCGGTCCAGACCTCCTCTAAGGCAGCGCCTTTGCGAGCCATTTCGGCTCGAGGTTTCAGGCCAGAAGCCGTCTACCTTTGGCTCTGAACTTGTGAGCCCGCTGTCACGTTTAGTTGTCAGTCTGTTGGTCAGTCAAGGAAAAAAGAATAAAGTAAGAGAGTAGGTAGCTCTTTATACCGCTCCGGGAAAGCTTGCCTTGGGTGAGTTCTAAAGCTTGCTCTCCAAGCTCCTTTTAGAACTTCACCAGTTAACTTGACTAATATCGATGTATTAGTCCGTCGAATGAAGCACATTTGCAGCCCACCGACGTATACTGAAGCACTCCACCAGGTCGGCACGGGATCTCTTGCTCCGGCGAGTCAGCTTGGATACCGTCTTTCCACCAGTGTCCACAAACATCTGTGTTCTTCGAACACCAATGGGCGAATGTGCCAAATTTTGGGGATGCTCAGGTCGGCGTTTTTCCCGCTGTTGCAACATGTCCCACAGATTTTCTATGGGGTCCAATCAGGTGATTTTGCAGACCAATCAAGATGTAATAGGCTGGGGGAATGTTCATCAAACCAGTCACATATTCTTCCAGCCCGATGAACTTTGCTGTTCTCATCTTGAAAATTAGGATACTCATCATGCAGATGTTAATTGAAAGGCAACAGCTGATCATTCAGAATGTTTCAAAAATGCCAGTTCATGTTAGTGGTCAGTTCAATAAGCGAGCCCAATTCATGATAAGAAAAACATCCCGTAAACATCACAGACCCACTCCGACTAGAACCTGACCTTGTGTACATTTAAGATGAAATGTTTCATTAGGTCTTCGGTGCATTCGACGACTGCGTCGTTCGAACAAAGGCAAAAACATGATTCGTCAGACTACATTAAGTTGCGCCAGTCAGCTACTGTTAACATTCGAAAATGTCTAGGCCATCGAAGACAGGCAGCTTTATGTGCCTGTGTGACCAATGGCCTCTTGTGAGGTAACCGACTCCAAATGCGCCTTGCATGCAGATCCACTGCAATGTTCTTTCACTAACAAGTTGTAATGGAGCTGCATTCACTACCTGCAACAATTCCTGTTGGTATTAGAAGCGATTTTGGTTCACAAGACCTAAAACGTACCTCCGGTTCCTCTCAGACAGGACATTTTTTCAGAATACAATTCTGTCGTGTTTCGTGGCCACGTATATTACACCACCACTTGTAGATGATGTAAGGGCCATATCAGTTGCAAACACCACGGTTACATAAGCAATCGTAAAGTGCCGAGAGCTAATCCACGTCAAGTATCCATAACATCAGAATGCTGACACTCGGTTGTGATTGGTGGAGGCGCCGGGCAGTTTTGGTAACTGTCGTGGGTTAAGAAATCATGCTAACCCTGAGTCGGTGGACTAGCCATTTTATCGAAGCCAGAGGGTTCGGATGTCCGAAGACTCGGGCCAGAGACTTAGAGCCACACAGACGTTTTAGCGGTAAATCAAACAGACAGATGATACATGTGTCGAGACGACCACGACGGAATCAACTAGTGGCGTGAACTGATCTTGTCACGGAGAGACCCAGAAGACGTAACTGACGTAACAGACCAGGGGGTGTAGATTGCCCGCGTTAAAACAGCTCCTGCCTGCATTGTGAGCATTCTGATGTTATGGATATTTGACCTGGATTAGCTTTCGACACTTTACGATTGCTTATATAACCCCACCGTGGTACTCGCAACTGGTGTAGCCATTACAATATGTTCAACAGTCCGCTGCGAAGTACCAACTAGTCCAGCAACTTCACACACCGAATGACCATGGACACGGCCAAACACGACTGGCCGTTTTTTCCGCTCTGTCACATCCTTACATTTAACCACGTTTACGTAAATTTGAAACGTAAATGTCCCGCTTATCACTACTGTCTTATGCTCATGTAGAGACAGTGCGCACGTGACTCGATCGCTGCACCTTCGGTAAAGGTTCAACATTTCATTTGTGCGTACGCACTAGGGTGATTATTTTTTTGTCAGGTGAGCTTACCATTTAATACTGACCCCGAGGTCACGGGTTCAAACCCGGCTCAGAACGATGGTATTCTTTAAAAATGACAGCTCCATGTCAGTAGATTTACTGGCATGTAAAATAACTTCTGCGGGACGAAATTCCGGCACACCGGCGATGCTGATGTGATCCTAGCAATTGACAGCGTCGTTAAATAACAAAATTTTGTTCTACGTTTTGTACACAACCGGGTGTGTGGTATATTTAAAACAAATTATATCCCAGAGAAATACTCCTCTTTACCTGATTTCTTTTGTTAGAACTATAATATTTAACTTAATAAGTAGCTGTCTTATCCAACGTCGGACGTGTGGCTTTTTAAACCTCGAAGGACGATTTAATTTACCTCCCACCGCATTCTTTGTGAAATACTTTTACAGTTGTCTGGAAGGTTGTTATAATGAATCGTTTGCTTTCTTTTATAACTGTAATGCATGTGATCATATAACAGATGAAAAATCCCCTGGTATTTATAGAAGATATGATATTCTGTAACATGTATTTCTGGTTTCTTTAATGTCCTTTCAAAATGTTACATAACATATTTTAGTGATGAAAGCCTAATCTGACTAGTTGTGTAATTTTGTACATAATTATAACAGGTAGTTGATATTTTAAATTTGTACATTCTCTTTTCTGTTGCAGTTATTTGGTAATACAAAGGTTACGCCGTTTTACACAATATGCAAAACCGTAACAGCAATCTTAACGAAACAAGGTACAACTAGTAAATATGAACATATTCCCCAACCATCAGACAACATTTAAATACCTTGAAAATGACACTAGTTGATAATTATAAATGTTGGTTAAATACATTCTGGTGATGGATTGAACACAATTTTCTTTGTTTCCTCTGTTATATTTTTAAAATGTATCATACTTATTTCAGAATATTAGTCTATTTAAGATTCCCATATGGAACATTTGAATGTTTCTTAGAAGCAAATATCAACGAATATTACATATTTTGTATCTCCAAGAGTTAAGTATAACGTGGCATTTACATCAAAGGAAACCGGTTGTAGCACAGTGAATAATCTGCAACATATAAAAGAATTTGTGGAGTGAAAATTCTAAATGAGGTAAATGCTAAAATATTTAGTTTGAGACAGTTTATAAAAATCTGAATAGGTTATAAAATTTCAAAATAAAAAATTGCAGTACACAATTTTGTTGGGAGCTGCTGTCGTTTAAATATGTCAGGAATTAATATACTTTACACAACGAGCATTATTTAGAACAATTGTGTATTCTACAAAAAGAAGAAAATAATTGCCATTTTAAAAGGTTCTTACTTTCTTTAAAAGCTATGTTTGAACTTGCACAAGTATATATTAGTATATAAATACTCATTTATTCATAAATAAAAATTATCTTAGAAAGCAAATCTTTCCTTTTAACTTCAGTATGCTTTGTTCATCGGAGAACTAACAACTTCTTTGTCAGGCCACTGCGTAAAACACCAAAAGATGATGATAATGATAATAATAAATAATAATTAATAGTAATAATGATATATGTCATCAAAACCATTTATCTAAGAGGCGGGGAAACACTTGCAAGGACTTGCAGCGTTCAGGCAAAAACAGCTTTTAACGCAAGTTCGCCAGTCGATAACAGAACCACGTCCAGGATTTTTAGGATCTTTTGTTCATCCTAATAGGGACTCGTGTTCACTCAGCGTGAACCCCTTTGCATTTTGAGACAAAATTAGCCCATTGGTGGACATTCGGGAATCACGAAATTAGGATAGATCTTCACCAATAAGAATCGCAGAGATGCTGTTTGGAAGTGGAAAACAGGAGGAGGATGTTTCAAACAAAACCAAGATACACGCCGAAGCGGTTCCTAGATACACATTTTCCACAGATGTCCTGCTCGGCAGAGCGACGGTTAAAATGTTCAACACGCTAAGTTCATAAGTTCAAAGGAGCAATAATCGGGAACGCCAGTACCGCGAGTAATTGGAAACACGTGATGGAGATAAATGGTTGCTAAAGAGAAAGTCCAATTGTAAATGTCGATGTTAATGTGGAAAGGAAAATGAATGTTCGCAGGATAATAAGCAAAAAATCCACTGTTAATAATTATTTCATAACCGAACCGCTCTAATCTCCCACGAGATCAGAGTCGTAGCCTAGGCAAACTTGCTTTGACGTAGTTACTTCCAAGCTCCGCGAACAGTAACAATCTTACCCCACCTCACTGTACGTCTTCTTGTATTTAACATCCGTATTTCCACGAAATCAAGTTAATTCTTTTAGGAGTCCAAATAGTGATAGATTATCTGTATTTGTTAGGCCTATTTTTAATTGACATAAAGTGCTCAGCAGTGATTCAATATATTAATGCCCATAATAATATTTTAGATTGTGAGTTGTACATTTAGAGCTTTCACTTCAAATTTATAAATCTATTAAGATAATAATTTGTGAAAAGACATAATATGTTATGAGAATGTTTGCACTCACGAGGTTGGAGTCTTGAGTGGTGAAGGTGACAGGATCTGCAGCTTCTACTTCTTGACACATGAAGTCCACGTGGCCAGCCACAGTAATGAGCTTACTCTCTGTGCGCCCCAGCTCTATGAGATTCAGCTTCAAAGTATCCGCCGTAAATTCCACCTAAAACATGCAACAGATACCCAAAATAAAATACATGTTTAGCAGCTCTGTGACCTGGACAAGGACAACCGATCGATCAACTTGACAGTCATACCCGCTCAACAAAAGTGTGTTCCGCCGATGCATTGGCTACAATTAAAATGCTTTTGAGAGAGAAACCATCATACATTATAGACTTAATATGTGCTTATTTACATAAACACAAAACTTTCGCAGTTAATAACATTCTTCTAAGTTGAATCAGTTTATTAGCATTATTTAATTTTAAAATATTTGAATAAAATACCGATCAAAATCTGAAACAAAATACAAGTAGTATCTATATCCCAGTGTGAAAGTGTACATTACCTAATAGGTTTCAGAAATTCTGAAACTTCTAAGGATTTGGAGTAGGGCGCGCAATCAATTATACATAAAAGTTGGTCACCTAAGTCGTAGTTGGGCACAATCATCATGTCCCGAGGTACCCAAACTGCATATATACATTTCTTTGTTCCGTGCTGTTGTTTTACTACAGCAAATATTTAATTGTAACTTATGTAATGTAGCATGCTTTCTCTTGTTTTAGATTCGTTGAGGTTATGCTGCTTGACACATGTACATTTCATCTACTTACACAATGTCTACCAGTGTAAGTGTAAGTTGTATGACGAGGTTTATAATTTATATATTTGTGTATACATTTTTTAAAACTATGGATTACCTGGTTTCTCTTTAACGATGGCGTAATTAATATATGAAGATATTAATTAGTAATAGAACAACTAATGTTTGGGATGATGCTACTAGATTTCTGTTTACTCTTTGAAGACTACTCGTGTTTGAAAATGCAAAAATTCTTTTCACAATCTGCAATAAAAATATTTCTAAATATATGCAGGGTTTAAGAAAACAACTATTTGTAAATAAGTCTATAAGATACAGGTTGTTTATCTCGCCAACTTTCTATACATGGCTGACACAAAATTTAATGGCGGATGCCAGAGGAGCTGGTTAGCTAAAGATTCAATCAGAGGCTTGCCAGGCCTAGTGGGGTTACATGATTAAACAGGCCGTGGAATCACGGTGCAAAGCCGGTGATATAAATATAATTTGTGCTCACAAAATTCATTTGCACAACAGGAAAGAGAATAGTAGTAGCCAACTATCAGTCGCCATTAAATGTTGTGTCTGCTATAATTAATGTATCATAGTTACCACATCCAGTAAAACTAAATGACAGAATATGTTCATAATTTGTATATATTGTTTTCTACTGTCCTTCTACCTTTCGTATACTTTAGATAAAAATAAACTTCCCTGAGAGGTTACGAGCACAATTTTCATTTCCCCACAAATTCTTGTTTTCAAGCCGCTTAAACTGCAACTAAAATAATTATAAGTGTCGCCGTGAACAGAAAGCCCAAGCGCTGTTGTGAATCAAAATAAATGTAAAGCATGGAATAAAATGTTTCACCAAATTTACATAAATTGTAATGTTTAAAACCATTCCTAGCATGCCATGACCAAGGTACAGGCGGACCTGGTACTAATACAGCCATTAAGGCAGTTCTATACAGCAGGTAAACCCGATCAGGCAGTGGTAAAGCTTTGAACAACTGGACTGGTTTTTGATGATAACGTTTTCAATGTAGATGTGACTAATTTTAAGCCATTACATATTGGTTTGCAAACCCCTGCAGGGCAGGAGGGGAAAACCAGAGATGAACCTCTTTAATAAAAAGGGTCGCTGCTTATGGGTAATAACGGTTATCTTTTGTTCTCTTCAACATTAAATCACTTTTCAGTGCCATAGTGAATTATCTCAAACACATTCTTAAGGTAGTGGTACTTTGTAATGATTGTTAATTTCCCATACATCCTTGTAGAAGTAAAGCACTTTTAATTAATGTGCTGAAGCCATTATTTTGTAATAGTGCAGATATTGTAACATAGAATAAAGACAGAGCAAACGGACAGCCTAAGGACATTTTTCAAAAGAAGATCATACTATAATTATTATTTATTTATGCCAACAAACTTACTGTTGGTGCTTTTAAACACACAAGCCGTGTGTGGGCAAAGTTGTCACAATAGCTCAGTGGTAGAGTATCCGCCCGGTAAGCGGAAGGTCTGTGGTTCAAATCCCAGTTGTGGCATTGCATTTTTAAGCTCCAGTTCTACCTCTCAAGATCATACTAATTATTGCAAAACCACAAATTGTTTTAATAGAAACACTGAACATTTATTAAAACAAGTTAAAATGCAGTCTTATTATATAAGATACAAAAGCAGAAAACAGCTTAGTTAAAGCATGTTGCAATGTACATTTTTGGTGATTTCGTATGTCATACAGTTATGACACACGAAGTGTGGATCACTTCTGGGTTCTACACACTTAACATGATACCAGTTTGCCCCTTCCTTGTAACACTGTTGACATTCCATGTATATATTATCTTTTTCATAGCCAAGCTTCTAACTTTCCGGGCCTTCGCTGCTGTTGTCTTTTCCTTTTCAGGTGCGAGCACTTTCCCTACTTTGAGATCATTTATAAATTATATATTATAACCTCAGATTTTCTGGATTTGCTTTTGATTCCTGGTTTACTTTTATTATCCAGGGAAATTGTTGCAGGAGGACTTAGCTGTTCGAAGCTTGTCGAGGATGCAGAAGCTTGAATCTGACCCTCTTGTGTGGTTGTGTTGTTCCCATTATTTGGGATTGCTTCCTGAAGATTTTCCAAGGCAGCTTGATTCTGAGATTGAAGGATATAATTTTAAATACCAAGTTCTCTCATTTCGCGTGAAAATGTGCACGGAACTAAAATTAATTTCAATAAATATAATGAAAATCATTATCTAGATATGATGAAAATCATTCTCTAGATATGATTCACATCTATAAATGTTTTAAAAGTTGTATTGAATTAATTGCGAGATGAACAATGTGTTGTTTTTTGCCCCACCCGAACCATGTCCATCCGCTCCGTAGTGCGGTCAAACACAAAATAACCTGACGTCAGAGAGGCTGGAGATATTTCCTTTGATCTTCATCGTCGATAGATGCATCCCTGATGTCACCACGTGTGTGTTTTAGACCATTCCTTTACGCCTTCATTTTCCATAAAAACCTTATGTGCAACTTGTTACAGTTCAAGTAATTAAATGACAAATATTTCTTGTGTTTCGTTTCTTTTACTCGATTGTACGTTTCCATTGAGATAATTACAGATACAACCACAATATGTTGAAACAACTCTAACGTATGCACATCTGAATATTCTTAGGAAGCGTCGTCTGCCTCATGTCCGTTTGCCACATCCTCACCCTATAGGGTTAATTAAGGGTGGAATCGGTGGTCCTGTTATTAGTGTTGTGTTTGGAGAAGTTTGTTAGATCGATAAATCTAAATAAAAGTTTTCGGAAGAGCTGGTATGACCCTTCTCTAGGCATATCAAAGTATAGAAGAGCGACCTGTCAGTTGGGTAAACAAAATACTGTTGGAACTGGTTGTTGCCTATACAAGTCAGTCGGGAGAAAAGACTTTTTAAGCATAGTTATTAGTTATGTATTTTTATTAAATTTTCAATTCTTTAGTTCTTTTTCCTAGGAAATACGTGTTTTTGTGACAACAAAAATGTGATAAGCAGTGTTGAACAAATTCTCCCAAACCTGGACAACTTTATTATGAAATTGCTTTACGACGGTTTTATAATTTAATTAGCACACTTATGGTTTCAGTTTTCTCCATATACCTCCGCTTAGCCTAGTCTGTACTGAGACAGAGGACTATTCTTAACTTTGTGGTTAGAACACTGTTGCTGTTATTGTTACGGCTAACAACGAGTGCTGAACAACTTTGACGGTATTTGCTACTATTCTGTAACTGTGCTGTTTATGACGACGGTAATTATCTCAATGTTGTTAAGCACCTAAGCGACTAATCGCAAACCCATACGTTGGGTTCTGCTGTATTCTAAACATGCACTTTCAACATTTATAGATTCTAACATTTAGACCTAAGGAAACCACTTCACGCATGTTGTCTGAATTTGATAATTGGCGGCAGCTGGTGTAGGATGGTGAAAGTAATACATTATAAGACTTTCTGATGATCCAGGCCAAAAGTTCCGAGGATAGAATGTCAGAAAATTAAATGGAAAAGCTTAATTGCAGAGACTATTTCACTCTTGCCGGATTATCACTTCTTGGTCGTGATATTACCGCTTTGGTTACACCACCTCCTCCTTTTCTTACATTTCTGAACGTCTGAAGTATTCGTTCAGCAAAAACTGTTACCGGGTCATTCAAAAATGGCAGAGAAACGATTTGACGAATATTCTAGTGAGGATATTGATATTTTAATTGAAGAGGTGAAGTCAAATAGCTGCAATTTTAAATGTAGCAGACCTACCTTTAGTCAATGGCCTACTAACGCAAATTTGTTCATTTATATTTATCATATAATGTCTAATTCCTCATTTCCCTGAATTAAACGCTAAAATTATTGCTATTCTCACAACTCACTGGATTAGTTGTAGTATCAAGGGTGAAAATAAATCTTACTTAAAATGTACGAATGTTAATGCATGTTAAATCATTATTAATATCAAATAGTAGATATTAAATAAATGAATTAGTAATTATTTCGTGGAATACTCTAAACTAATACCCTTCGTTTGGGATGAATTTTCTCGCGCTTCGCGCTCGCGAAATTATCGTCATGTGAAACTCTCTCGTGGTATTACTACAGATAATCTGACGATAAAACGAACATCACAAACAGCAAACATTTCTTCGGGATGAAAAGTTACTACAGACCTAGGCGACTCGTGGAACAGCTTGAGTAACATTCATTCTTTTACCTTTTAAACATAGAGTTCAATGCAAGGTCGTGAGCGGGCTGCACTCAGAGAGTACCAGTTGTCCAGGCCTAAGTTAGTGCAATGTGTAAAGAGGGATAACGTTGTAAACGATGCTGCTGCCATACGACAGTAAACAAATTTGACAATTCTTTACTACTGCTATATACATGCAATGGTTGTGTGTTACGAAAGTAAAATAGCTCGTTAAAAGTAGGGTACGAAATTGGTCGAGCAAGCAAGCAAGCCCTTATAGTACGTTATTTTCACTCTTGGCGTATCTATGGTTTCACTTTACGGGTATGAAATAACGGAGCGGAGTTTTAGTGCGAAATCCATCAAGTTAACCGTGCACTTACAATGGGAAGTGGAAGCGCCGACGACCTCGCCGAGTGGAAGGCAGTACAGCCCTCGCGCTACCTGCCGGCTCCATACTCCGTGCTGTTAATCTTATTCCTATGTTTACTTACTAAAATCCCGTTCCCTGCTTACTAGTGTTAGATTAGCGACCCCTACTGTGTTCTTTATTCTTTTGACCTTCCAGATCAAGAATCAGTAAGCCAGTAATAGTAAGTATTGCTTGCGCTAATAACGCGGTATTGACTCTGGTTATCATTAGCCATAATTGTCTTTCTCTGAACATGTTGAGCTTACGATGTTACAGAATACGAAATAGTGTGTAGCTACTGGTTGGCGGCTTTAAACATTTGTTAAATTGAAAAAGATGTTGGTAGTTACACTAAATAGGAAGGTTTATAAAGACGAATTTGCATTTCAACAGCTGTAGAACAAATCAAAGTATAGTATGACAAAATGTCAAAATCAGTCCGGTTACTTTCCTATCACTTAGTTGTCTTCTAAAATGTTATCGAAAATAAAGTTTTCTTCTCGTCGTTAACACAGTCTAGTCTTTCGTGCTAACACAACTCACAACTTTTATTTCTCGTAACCTTGCTCAGTCCTTTTAGTTTTTTCTTCACTTTCTCTGCAATGAGAAAAAATATGATTTTGTTCTTCAACGACGCTGTAAACTGCTAGGATCACATCAGCGTCGCCAGTGTGCCGGAATTTTGTCCCGCAGCAATTCTTTTACATGCCAGTAAATCTACTGACATTGAGCTGTCGTGTTTAAGCACACTTAAAAACCATCAGCATGGGCCGGATTTGAACCCGCAGCCTTGGGATCAGTAGGCCAGCGTCTAACCAACTGAGCCACCCAGACCGACGTATACGCGCACCTATCTCCCACTCACTGATACACTGACTCTAACTCATTGCTCTGCTGTTTCCTCGCCTCCTTCTATAGAGGGGGTGACGTCACAGGATCTTTCTCGTTCTCCACAAACGCGCCGCGGTGACGCAGCCAGATCTTTCTCTTAGACTCCGAAAAAAAAACCCTTCTTGTGTAGCCACTTCATTGTTGTTAGTCACGTGTTCGCTCACGTGAGTGGTGTGGGGAAGCTTGGCCTTGCGCCTTTGTTTGCTCGCCAATCTGGCATGCAGTGTGAACTAGCTTGGCCCCGTCCGTCCTTTGTTGCGCGCCGAGCCGGGCGTCACAATCGGTACTACGTACACTCAGGACCAGTTCAAACATAGTGGTATTGCAGTAGAAGAGAAACGAATACCGAAAGCTGACTAACACACTAACACGGAAGTGATTGCATCACTGAGTTCCGGAAAGGTGGTTTAATCACGATAATATTATGTAGATTACATCCTATGTGTTGTGTAATTCTTTTCTGTAGAAATTGACTCTTTAAGGCTCATGTTTAATAATAAAATTGCTTGTTACTTTTACGCAGTTTGTATGCTATGATTGCAACATGTTTAATAGCAAAGGTAGTGCAAACAGCTTTATGAAAATTGAGTAAGCCTTTTGGACTATTTACGTGGGGGATAGGGCCCTCAAGGTAATTCATAAGAATTTGATAAAAACATTGGAGAATTATGTCGATCGCTGTGTCGAGAGGAAAATATTTGAGCTGTTGTAAATTATCAGGACATCTTATGCCTATATTTTCTTTAGGAATGTCAGACAGCAGCGGTAATTATGCAAAAGTGATGTAGAAAACTACGTAGGCAAAAAACGCGTAACACAAGGATGCTATACTTAATGAGAGTACATTATTTCATTTGAATTAATTTGTAGAAAACCACGCTGTCATAGACTACCTTTAGTAGTGTATATGTGGGGATTGCAGAGTCGTCAACGACCTTGACCTAAATATATCTGCCACTAGAAGTCCAATGAATTGAACAGTGGAAGAATAACCGATTCAAAACCCCCACGCCTATGGTGTGGCCGGGAACCGGAGCCGCCACGCTCTAGCCCGCTGCAAAACGGCAGGTATAGAACTGCTATCTGTTTTTTATCACATTATAGTGGAAAATGTTATAAATGAACATTTCCTTAGGTATATGTCTCGTTAACTTTTCGTTTTTCCGTTCAAATGAAGAACAGAAGCTTTTATTTATTGAGAAGAGAATTTGAGGCGTCTTGTTAATGACGTCTTAAAACGAATATTACCACTACTGTAGTTCTTCCTGCTCTTTTACTGGTAAGTAATTAAGCATGACATCTCAAATAGAAGCAGAAATCGATAAAACGTTATTTAAAAAAGAAGAGTTCTTGAGAAACGGTAGTATTGGAAAAGAAGTTGGATTGCAGTTAATTTTAATTAAAATTAATCGCGCAGAGAGACATTTAAAGCAAATAGTGTCAGAAAATTACCGAAAAAACTTGAAAGTATGTACTCAAAGCAGTTAATCAATGGAAAGCTTGTCAGAGCGAAAGTGATTAAGATTTTTAACCAAGTACGATGAAGACAAAACAGCTTCGTATAAATGGTGTTATGTTCGCCTTGCTGCCTTAGTTCTCGTTTATATTTATTGTATATTTACTTTCTCTACCACCTAGGTATCTATAATAGCCAAGGGAAATATTGCATTTCACCCAAAATTTCGACAAAGACTTCTCTGTAAATACACGTTTTACAACCATTGAACCCCCTAAACGATTCACACCACGGCCAGCGCTTGGATGTGACGTGATCAACGTAACTCAGCAACAAAAGTATGAATGAATACAAATATTTGTACTTGAGGCAGCCATTGTTTAAGCATATCAGGTAAGGTTTTTAATTTCTCAACGTTAAAATTACATTTATTCGAAAAAAATACACTTCATTTTCTTAAAAATGGCTCAATGTATTTCGGTTATAATCTAAATATATTTTAAACATTATATGCCAAACTGTATATATCTGTGAATCGTCTGTGGAATCTTAATGGAATATTTTACAACTTTGTATAACTGGGAAATCACAGGGCATTGGAATATCTTTACTTTAAGAAAATTGTAAAATTCATTACAATATAGAGTTTGTCAAATAGTTTGCCGTTTTTAAAAGTTCATGTTGTGAAGTCACATCTACCCAAGGACATGCTTAAAAGTTTGCAATTCTTTACCTCTCCCCTTTCCATCGCAAGAGTTTCTTAATACAGCTAATAGTTTTAATAAGGTTACCGAAAGTTCATTGTAGGTAATAACTTGCTTCTTAATTTGAAATAATTCCTTGGTAATGTAAGTAAATATTCATAGAAGAATTACTTTTTATTTGGATACTCTGAAAAAGATATGAAGACCCATAGAAAGAATATTCTAAGTCACAAAATGTTACTTCTGAGATATTAGCTTTTCAAAGTTTATAAGCAATTTACATTTCACATATTGAGTATATCATGCTATAAAGTTAAAAACAAAGCTTAACGTACGAGCTTGAAATGGAAACATGCGTGAACACACACACACAATTTTGACACGGTATACAACCCGCGTGAAAGATTTTTCATTTATTTCCTGCGTCAGTAACATACCTTTGACGGCCCCCCCCCCCCAAAAAAAAAAAAAACAGCTTTTTCAACAGTCATTGCCGCTACTTGCCAGTCAATGACGTTGTTAACAATACTGATCAAAGCATGACATAGCTTTAGCTCTCGCTTCGTCTGCAATAGCTGCGACATTGTTACCAGGTGGAAGGACTGCTCATTTAGCTCTGAAGTTGTCATTGAACATACAAACCATCGCGACTTCCAAGTGCAATATTTCCAAAGCGTCTGATATGGGAAAAGTATTACAAAAATGTAAAGACGTTGTTTGGGATGAATGCACGAAGGTACCGCTTGAAGCTGTGAATCCATCGTTACAAGATTTGCGTGGAAACGTTCAAACATTCGGAAATGCATTGATATTGCTCGCAGAAAATTTTAGACAAACATTGCCTGTAATTTCTCGATCGACACCAGCGGACGAAATAAATGCTTGCATAAAATATTGAACATTGTGACGACACGTACGTACATACGAATGTGCGTGTCCAGCTTCAAAACGATAAATCAGCCGAGGTATTCTCACGACACTTACTAGACACTGGAAACGGACAGCTGCCTGCCAATAGATGAGACAAGACGAATATCATTTCCTAATAATTTTTGTAATTTAGTAACATCGAAAGACGAACTTATTGAAAAAGTATTTTCTAATATTCAAATTAACTATAGGAATCACAACTGAATCAATGAACGAGCTGTCCTTACCGCGACAAATAAACGATGTCTATCAACTTAATAATTTTATACACTCCAGTATTCAAAGTAAGGAAATTATATATAAATCGATAGACACCGTTGTGGAAGCAGATGAAGTAGTTAGTTACCCATCTGAGTTTTTGAACTCCGATTAAAACATTAAAATAGTAAATAGGTGTGCCAATTATCATGTTGCGTAATGTTAATCAGTCAAAACTGTGTAATGGCACGAGGCTCGCAGTTAAGAAATTGATGAACAACGCAGTGGAAGCAACAATATTAACTGGGCCTTTCAAAGGTGAAGATGTCCTCATTTCTCGAATTCCCATGATCCCGACCGATACACTATTTCAATTTAAAAGATTACAATTCCCAATTTGATTGGTGTTTGCAATCACAATCAATCTTTAGAATTGTGTGGTTTAGATTTAGGTAAGGATTGCTTCTCACATGGACAACTGTATGTTGCATGTTCCCGTGTTGGTAAACCAGGTAGCCTTTATATCTACGCAAACAATGGAAAAACAAAAAATATTGTATACTATCAAGTATTGCAAAATTAAACTTTTTTGAAACGTATGCTTTGTTTTGTTGCTCATTTCTCATCCATGCAACCATAATGTGCCACAGCGAAGCGTGGCAGGGTGCAGCTAGTATTATACGAGTATAATATAATAATGCATGCATTTTCTTGTTCTTGTTCTTTGCTCTTTTTTTTACTTTGAATATCATTATAACTCCAAAATAAGATATCTACTTTATAGTTTGTGTTGCACGTGAGGAAGGTTTGAAAAGAAGCTTTGAGCTTCAGGTACACAAAATTTTTAGAGAACCTGCAAATATTTATATTTCGCAGCATTCCTGGTAAAAGGAATAAATATAAACTCTTCATTCACTACCTTCTAAGTAATCATGCGTTCATGATGAGTAGGCTTCGAACCTTAATACAGCTATCGCGAAATGAAGCGGTCACAAGTTACTTGCCACGCCTGTAGAGTGTGACGTCATTGCCACAGTACAGTGCCAGCACGGAACACACTGCCTACAGTGCATAGTCTCTCTCGAATACGTTCACCAGCTCCACACAGTAAAATACATAAAGCACGAAAATCGAAATATTCACGTATTGCTGAACTTGTATAAGAATTTGGAAGTGAGTATTTTACTGCAAATGCTGACAACATAGAATGTACGTTATGCAAAAACTTTATCTACAACGTTGCTACGTCGTCTGTACCTTGCCTCCTCTGTGTTGTGATCATGTGGCAGACTGACACCTCTCACTTCCTACAGTCCAAACCGCGCAACTTTGTGTTTCCTGTATGAAGATTCGGTCCCTAATGATAAGTAACAAATTTTCTAGTTAGAGTTACTATATCTACAGCAATAGTGGGGACCTGCCAGATGTAACTTTTCATATGTAGGGTATGTATTTTTGTATTGATGTTAAAATATTTACATTTCATGAAAATAAAGTACTTTATTCAACAGTTAAAAACCGCAGTTTTTAATCATCCACATACCCTAGTTCAACAGCCTCTTACATCGCGTCTTCGCCGAGAGCCAGAAAACGCCACTGTTGTCTCTTGCGCCGTGGAGTTCTGCAACTCTTTTAACGGACGAAGGGTTATCTACTTATCCCGATGCCGGACGAAGTGGGCCACCTGATATATTATACGAGAATGTATAAGAATTTATAATGGATTCTTGCTAGGATGAATAATGTCAAAGGGTAGTAATACGAAACTGTCCATATGATATAAATTAGCCGTTCTAGTCAACCTTACCCTTGTAGTCTTTGGTGCATAATATTCTATTTGTCAAAATATATTTGCTTGTGTTACTAGCTATGCTCAATACTACATCAGTTCCTTGAGGTAGCCTCCTCATGGGGGAAGTAGTTAAATAAATGAATGAATGAATAAATGAATAAATAACTAAGTGAATAAGTGAATAAATAAATAAGTAAGTAAGTCAGTAAGTAAGTCAGTAAGTAAGTCAGTAAGTAAGTCAGTAAGTAAGTAAGTCAGTAAGTAAGTCAGTAAGTAAGTCAGTAAGTAAGTCAGTAAGTCAGTAAGTAAGTCAGTAAGTAAGTCAGTAAGTAAGTCAGTAAGTCAGTAAGTAAGTAAGTAAGTCAGTAAGTAAGTCAGTAAGTAAGTCAGTAAGTAAGTCAGTAATTAAGTAGGTAGGTAGGTAGGTAGGTAGGTAGGTAGGTAGGTAGGTAGGTAGGTAGGTGGGTGGGTGGGTGGGTAGGTGGGTAGGTAGGTAGGTAGATAGGTAGGTAGGTAAGTAGTAAGTAAGCAAATAAATAAATCTTTGTTAGTACAGGAATCCAGCAATACAAAGGAAGCTTGACACGATCATTTAGCTCAGATTTAAAACGTAGGAGGATGGTGCAAAATTAATCATTGCATATTGTCGCTTGGACGAATGCTCTGAAAATGTTAAAGGATTGCTGAAGTCGCCAATGCAAACCTGATGCTTTGAAATAGGTTTGCTTAATTAACTGTAATCCCTTACAACCGGGCGTTATTAGTTCAACATTACATAACTCAACGATCGCGATCTATTGGTAAACAGCCATAGCTTTTCAAGCTGATGTTTATGTTAGTTGAATCTAAGTTATTTAACTACATTTTTATGAGATGCGTCGAGTGCTGGCCTTATAGCTCATTCGGTGGCCACCTGCCTGATGTGTGAGGGTAACCGGGCTCGATTCCTTGCTGGAAGTTGGGCCATTGTTTTTGGTCAGCATTATTCCCTATCCTTCCCGGAGTCTAGAGGTATGAATGAGAGTGTGAATGTGTGTGATCAAATGTGAAAAACCCAAAGAAATACGAGAAATCCAACAACAGTATACGAGTTAATTAACAAGCATATGTTCCACTCATATGATTTTAGCTAAAGGTTGGTGTTGTTCGAATAATAATAACAAAAGGAAGGAAGAAAAATAAAGAAAGAAAAAAGACAAAAAAGAGTAAGTTTTACTATTATTTATTTGCGTACAGTTTGACGCAGCGTGCATATGCATACTGCCTATGTCCTGAGTAAGATCACAATGTAAATACCATACAATCACTGTGTATAGAATATGGGATAATGAAGGGGAAAATAAATAATACATATTTTGTTGTTTAACGACGTTGTCAATTGCCAGGATCACATCAGCATCGCCGATGTGCCGGAGTTTCGTCCCGCGGGAGTTCTTTCACATGCCAGTAAATCTACTGACATGGAGCTGTCGTTTTTAAGCACACTTAAACACCATCTGTCTGGGTCGAATTTGAACCCGAGACCTTGTCATCAGTAGGCCAACCAAGCTAATCAACTGAGCCACCCAGACCGAAGATAATTGAGGGTGTAATATACCTAACTTGTAGGAATTAATTGATCAAGTAGACGTGATATTTAGAAAAACGTCCGCGCGCGCATGAGTGCATGCCTGCGTGTGCGTGCGTGCGTCTATGTGCGTTCGTGTGTGTTTGAATAGATTAACTGAAAAATGAAAATTCGAATGAATACCGAACTTCGTATTTAACTTTAATATCTTCCACGACGACTCGAAGACTGTTAAGAAAATCCTCCACTACAAACTTTCCTCTACAAGAAAAGCTTTCCATTGTTTGTGATTTTCTAAAAAATGACCTTAGCAATTTTTATGAAAATTTCATAAGCCTAAGCATCCTCTTCGTACTGAATTTTGTATAACTGGTAAACCATAACACAGACAACTTAGCTCTCGTTAAAATTTCCAGATGGAATTAATGGCTATAACAAAAAGTGAACACTTAGTGCCGATCCCTTAGGTACCCCGTTCTCCTGAACAAAAATATTCCTGAATGATCAGTGGTAGGCATCTAAGTATATCCCAGGTGCACAGGGAACCTAGTATTTGTGCTCGCCAACACGTATCATAAGCCTTGTTAAGGTCGAAAAATATGCCAACGATTTGACAGTTCTTCATGAAGCCTTTTATGATCTGCATCGATCTCGACACAAGATGGTCCACAGTTGAACTATGTCGTGGAAAACCACACTGGGTGTTTATCAGTAGGTTGCGAGTTTCAAGCCACAACACCAACCGCCCTTTGATCACGCATTCCATCACCTTGCAAACGGATCTGGTGAGACAAATAGGGCGGTAGTTGGAGCGAAGATGACGGTCCTTTCCAGCTTTCAAAATGGGTATGATGGTGGCCTTCTGCCATTTACCGGGAAGAGTGAGTATTGTCAACCTAAACACTAATGCAGACCTCAAGCAGGAATGCCTTTCCTTCAGGAGAGAGCTGTTTTAACATTTATACGTCTGTGCTGATAGTCGTGATGATGAAACAGGATTCTCTAACTAGGTTTCTAGAACGAAACGTGAAACTTTGAGATTCCATTTGAGTCTTAATTGGAAAGAACTCAGTCAAGAACTTATCGCAGCTTGACACTTGAGCGGAAGGACTGCCAAAGATGTTAGCCACTCCAACAGTGAACAACAGCTCCAGTAGTTGTTTTAAGACCGACGATTAGCATGTGGATCAAATTTCCTGCCACGTGTCTTAACTTATAGCATGTAATCGTGGAAGGCGTATGTTCATTAAACTAAACTATAAACTTGTTTCATGATGTCGTTTTTGCTATCCTTATTTACTTACTTAGGACTTAATTTTTCAGTCTGATTATAACTTCCCAATCTTTGTCCTACAAACGACTAGTGTGAAAGAATAATTAATTGTCCTTATTACTGGTTTGGATTTTCCAGTTACACTTAAGAAGTCCTTATGCAGTTTTTCCTTCCAGGTCATGCCAGTCAGCACAGAGCGACTAGCTCTTAAAAGGTTTGACTATTGCTTAAAAGTCATACTTGTATATTTCCATATTCCTACAAGAAATATGCAATAAAGTCTTTTGTACAAACGTTTATCACGGTTAACATAAAGTACATAGAAAAATAAGCTTTTGTAAGAATAGTTTGCAGAGGAATGAGTAGAGAAGTCGTTTGAGTGTAACACATATTTTTACTACCATAGCTTTTACAAACTATTCTTGTATTTCTACCTGTTTAATGTTAAGGCAGGCCGTATAACTGGCCGGGAGGGCGCGGGGGTGCTGACCACGTCTACTACACCCCACAAATGACGCCTGTAGTGGGCAGAGGTGGGGGACGCAGCGGCTGGGCGGGAACCCTTGACCCTTCATGGGCTGTTGCGCTGTGGGTTTTTGATGTTAAGACAGTTTCACGACACCTTTTGTTATAGGTACATACTAAGTGGATACAGGAGGTTAAATGACGATCAAAATTTTAAAAGTAAGGTCGCTATATCCCGAGCCGCTACAGTCCTAACGACTACCAACCTGAATGCTGGGTTTAGGTCCACTTATCATGGCAGAAGTGGACAGTCATCCAGCTGATACGGGGAAATGATGTGGCCAGCATCACGCATCCACTAGCCCAGGTATGGGGAAGAGGGGTGACAGCAATGGAATGAGTATTTACTCTCTCCACTAACTGACAATTCGAAGGACTGACCGGTTCTCTGAGGTAGACAGATAAAAGCGGGAGGCGTGGCCTGGTAGCTAACCGCTGTGAGGCAGTGTACAGGGTTAAAACTACAATGTAGGGGAAGTGACACATTGTGTCAGTTCTCCTCATCTATGCACTAGCCGAATGTTTGTTGCTTATCTTGGCCGGGAAGACTGCTATATGCTATCTTTAAAATCTATACCCTGTCCATGTCATACTCAGTTGCCGTAGTGCGAGCGCTGCGAACCGTTAGTACTCGTGCTACTTTTGAAGTTACCAGAAGGACATCGGGCCGGACATGCGAGGCTCTCCTGGTAGCACTCGGATTGGGCTGGATTGGACTCGGTGGGGCAGTGGTTCCCGGTACTCATGGGAGAGTGAGTTTACGGTTACAGATATGAGTCGGTCAGTGGGTCAGTGAGTGCGAGACTGGTATGTGTGTATATGTTGTGAAAGATACGTCGGTCGTCGTGAAGAAGATTCTATCGAGTATGCCTGGGAGATGCTCAACGCCTTAACGTTCTCCGGCCAATATCCTGGAAAGCTAATAGACGGTTGCTAGGTACCCTCGAGCCAGCCAAGGCCACAGTGGTCTTCCCTAATGGACTGATGTGTCCAAGTGGCATATCTACTTCCACCCTGGCGCAAGCTGAAGCAGGGGGTTTATACATAATAGGCACTATTCCTAATAGAAAAAGTTAATGGAGTTTCGGCTCCCTGGGTTCCGTGGAGCAGAGGGGGTTGCCGTATCTCGCTCCCACCATGTATTGTCCACAAGAATGATACAACCTATCAAAAAGGTGTATACATATATTGGAAAGGTGAAACCTCAATAACTAATACCTCGGAAATTGGTAATACAACAAGCATTTGTAATTAAATTAGCATTCCAACACATCGGCGTGTTCTGCATAGTAAGGATTTATCTACATCTTATTTATTACTATTCGAAATTATACAAGATTTATTCTCAATGAAAGAAACTGCATGAAAATTCAAGATAGACCTTTTACGTGTGAGATATACATATATACCAGGTGAGTCAGTTGCCCCCTATTCTCGAGTTTCATGCAATCCGCATTTTATAGTCCAACATGAAAACATCGACCCCATTACTAGGTTCTACCCACGTATTTAATATGGATGTTAAACACTCGATGAAATTAGTACTAATATAGATGTTATCACATCGCCTTTTAATATATTCGTAATTAGACAGCTGACGTTTGCACTTCTGCAAATGTTCACTGCAACCAGCTAATATTACATCTTAAACGGAATATTTACCTCACACGTTACTATGTAGCTCAGTTGGAACGAGCGCAAGATTCCCAGGTAATCTGTCTGCTGTGAAGGTGGTTCTAATCCCCTGCATGTATTAATTTTTTTACCCTGTAATCCTCACAATTTACAAATTATTATTCTGAAAACTGTTATCATATTCATTTTTATTGTTTTATTTATGTTTTATGGCATTGTTTGATGTTTATTGGTGAACTACAATTATGTATTTGTTTAAACACAATAATAGGTAGGTGCAATTGAAATAAGGATCATTTATACACATTTGAACACAGAAAGCAAGGAAATTACATTGTCAGAGTTTAACATGGAAGTTAAACTCAATTTTGCAGACAGTGAATTATTGTGCTATTAAAAATGTTTCATAGTGATACGTTTAGCGGCGCTGGAATGACCCTTTTTCTATTCCTGGAACACGACTCCTCTAACGAAGCAAGTGCTCGAACTGATGACCTTCTTGGGTAATGCACGCCTGGGCACGCTGTTGGATGGAACCCCTGACTCAGTGTAGCGGGTTGAACATTTCTACAAGCCACTGTAATACGCTGACGAAGGGTTTCTAGATTGCCCAGCTCCTCCGCATAAATGCGTTCTTTTAAATAATCCCAGAGAAAGAAGTCAAGGGGTGTCAGATCAGGTGACAGATCAGGTGATCAGGTTTTGCTTCTCCGTAGATCAAAAGCATATCTACGTACTCGTCTGTCGAATACATAATGAAAGACTGGCACAAAATATGTGACATCATACGTGTGGAGAACGCAGAGGTCGGCATTCGCAACACAATACATCATGCCAGTGCAATGAAGCAGAAGTCAGTTACAAAATGCAGACAACCAAAAACGATTTAAATTATAATGTCCTAAACCCTCAGGGATTATATAATTAGATTATTGTGAATTCGGTTTCTAAGTTTTGATGAACATAAAAATAATATTTACAATGTTGAGATTCGAACCTGTGTCGTTGGGGGTTAGCGCAGAGAACACGTCACAATCCTATTCAGCTATTCCGAGACTTGACTGAAAGCACGTACCGCGTGCAATAGTAGGACTTATATGCCTGGCGCTGTGCCATTGCCACCTCGCAAGTATTCGTGCTTGATTTAGCCTTTTAAGACAATTTTAATCATTTACTGGGGGTTTTAATAGTATTACTTAATTGGCAAAAGCTGTTATGCATATTAATGGAGATGTACGAGGCATAGTTCACGCAAAAATGTAAATAAACTGTTTAATAATATGTCCGTTTTGACTGTACGGGTCCATGATGGATGAGGCGTGTCTCTAAGTTTTTCCTGATTTTTAGCAGCCAACACCTGCTCTAAGTACAAGAATCCACCATTTTCTTTTTAGCTGACGTTGTTAGTGTACTCATATGATAGGTCCATCTTTTCCGAGGCGTTTACTGAATTACGTTGCTAAGTATACTCTAATAAAAAGTTTGTAAAATCGGCCGGAAACCGGAATTCGCTCTCAATAAACGAGTCGTATGTTTTTGAGGTGTACTTTAGCGAGGAGTACGTTCTGTCCCTTAAACCACTGTTGCTCTCAATTTTGTGCATTCCTCTCTTTAAGAACGTCAAGCAATACATTTTAGTAAGCGCAAAACTGGAATAAGGCGCACATGCCGTTAGATGGGTGGCCTACCTTCCAAAAAATAAGTTGGGAAATTTTCTTGAAAAACTTCATGCCGTGTCGTTGGAAAGTGCTAACATTGAACGCTAGGTGTGGTAACTATGCAACTTAAAATCTCTGAGTTATGTTGTTACACACACGCGCGCGCATGCACCTTTTTATAATAATATCATTGTTATTCAGGAAATGTTGAAACGTGTATTTCTAATGAAATTCTCTGTAAGAATTTGTTGGCTTCCACAGTACTTCCTCTTCTGACTTCTCAATCCAGAGTTCCTGGCTGGGACGAAAGGTTTTTCCATTTTTTTTAATTACAAACTTTCCCTAGTCTTCACGGAGTCTGTAAATATGCATGTGACAGTGAGTAACGAGTGTGTTTTATGTTAAAAGTCAAAGTCGAAGAACCTGTAGTCAACGAGTTGCTTCTTAAGTCAATGCCAGCGGTATAACTATAGAAGTTAAAGGGGATATACAAATGAAACCAACAAAAAGAGAGCAATTTCTTTACCTATAAGTAAAGGCACGAGAAATTAAAAATTATGAAGAGGCTAACGTGTAACTATTGATGATTTTTGTTACTAAAGCAACCTGAGCTTTAAATTACTGTTTTATTTGTAGAGTGGATGGAGGAAGAAGTAAAAAGCTTATGTTATTTATTTGGGAAAATGCTGTATCACGAGCTCATAATAAGGTAAAAATCAATTACCAAAACCACCGATTAATTATATTTAGCAAAATATTGTGCCGTGTTTCATTCAAGCTGAAGTACTGATTCTCGACGTAAAGCCATGGAAAAATTATTGAGCTCATTAGGAGAGCAGAATATTTCTAAGTTCCACGTCGTGTTGCAGCGCGCTTTACACAAGTCAATATTTCCAACATACAGCTGAGTTTATTGATAATCTCTGTTCCATATATTATTGCCTATCGACATACAAACAGCCCGTGTCTTGAATCACCAATCACGTTTGTATTTGCGAGCACACAAATGCGAGTGGTGATTCAAGACATAGACTATGTCTCTATATGCAATAATATATGGAACAGAGATTATCAATAAACTCAGCTGCATGTTGGAAATATTGACTTGTGTAAACCCCACTGCAACACGATCTCATGGCTGTACAAATTTCTTTGGTTTTTCTGGATAACTTATTACAATTTTATTATAATTTTTGTACTATTTCATTCAGAATTTAAGAAGTGTAAAACACTTTATTAATAATACATTTTTGTCTTTGACTTTTTTTTGCTTCCACATGAAATACAACAGTAAGATAATTGAGTAAGGTTGGTTAACTGATTAAAAGAATCTGTGTAGCATTCACATGCCCAATAAAATGTGTTTTATAAAAACATTTACACTTTTTTGTAGTACGTTTTCCTCTATTGCCTAACCTTGCTAGTTATACAAGATTACCTATGTAAATTTTCTTCCGGATGAAGATTACTTCGCAAGATATTCCCAGAAAATTCAATATGTACCTACATTTAATTTCTAATATAAATATATTTAATATACCGGGTGTTCTGAAATTCATGTTACAAACTTCTAGGACTAGTAGAGGGGACTGAGTAGACAATATTTTAAATAGGAACCCATGTCCGGAAACGAACCATTTCCGTGCTACAACGATTACAAGGTGTCGAATTTGCCGATCTTGTTATGCATCCTGATAGATAGTACATGACGTCAGGCGATCACCTGATGTCATGTGACGTTTCCCCTGCTGTGGTATCATGTCTGGAGTCCCATTCACGTGCCTGTGCAGCTCCGATACACATGGTTAAATAATACACGGACATGGTGTTAGTGTAGGGCGCCGTGGAAGCAAATAGAAGAGCAGCTCATTGGTTGTATCAAGAGTGTTATCCACGACGTATGACTCCATCACATACCCTTTTTGCCAGAATTGTGCAACGGCTCCGAGAATGAGGTACCTTCACCGTCGATAGGAAGGACGATGGTGCTCCAAGAAGACGCCGCATCCCCGAATTTGAAGAAGCTGTACTGCATTACGTTGAAGAGGACCGATCAACAAGTACGCGAACTATTGGGCATGCGATGGATTTTTCTAACAGCATATTGTGGACGGTTCTTCGCGAGCAACAACTGCATCCTTACCACCCCCAAATGGTACAGGGGTTGCAACCAGGAGATTTCGTACCACGTGTTAACTTCTGCACGTGGTTTCTGCAACAGTGCATTGATGAGTCCCAATTTCCACTAAGAGTTCTGTTCACCGATGAATGCCAATTCTCGAGGGAGTGTATTCTCAATTTTTGGAACAGCCATGTCTGACAGACGAAAATCCACAGGCGATGGATATTTAGGGGATTCCAACAAAGATTTTCTATCATTGTCTGAGTAGGTATTGTAGACGGTCATGTGATCGGGCCATACATTTTTCCTGCCAGGTTAACGGGCGTTTCGTGCTTGATCTTCCTACGGAACGTATTGCCACTGTTGCTAGATGCCGTGCCATTGAATGTAAGGCAGGAACTGTGGTTTCAGCACGATGGTGCACCGCCGCACTTTACACTTAACGTTCGGGAACATCTTGGTCGAAGATTTGGGCAAGGATGGATAGGCCTAGGTGGTGCTAATGCATGGCCCCCATGATCGCCGGATTTAACGCCATTGGACTACTTCCTGTAGGGTCGCATGAAGAGTTTGGAGTACGAGACTCCTGTAGAGACCCAGGAAGAACTGCTCGCACACGTTATGGTCGCTGCACAAGAGATTAGCGATACACCAGGAGTGATGGAACGAGTGTACCGGAACCTGATTCGTCGGTACAATGAGTGCAATGACGTTGGTGGTCGTCACATCGAGCCTCTGTTGTAGTGAGCAGTTTCAGTACAGTGTGGAACACATCGGGAGCAGAAGACAAACAAATTTCTGTTTCCTACTGTTGACGCAAGTGTTATTGTGATCAATGTAATTGTTTTGTTTCTTTGGTATTACAGTATTCGATTTTCCTATGTAATGAGTTAAACGTCATTTAATTCTGAACCTAACGTCACACCACATTTGACGTGAAACTCTTCTGACGTCATTTTACTGCCTATCCAATTGCAAAACAACACCGGCAAATCCGACACATTGTAAAGTTTGTAGCACGGAAACGGTACGTTTCCGGACATGGGTTCCCATTTAAAATATTGTCTACTCAGTCCCCTCTACTATCCCTAGAAGTTTGTAACATGAATTTCAGAACACCCGGTATATTATAATAAAAATCACCATATTTTTGAAAATCAAAAATGTTCAGAAATGTTCCATGTGCAGGGTATTTAAGGGTTGGTGGATTTTCTTGAAGTCCTTCGTGTCACATGTATGGCAGATGCTGAACTTGAATACGAAATTTGCAATTTATCCGTATTTTCGCTTTGTAGTAAACACTTCACATGCACAAGCGCGCACGCATGCACGCACAAAACTTTTTCAAAAAACAATTTTTATTTAGGGGGCTCGAAACATGAATTTTCAGTGAGATCTCGATATCGAATTTTTGAATGGAATACAATAACCTTCTCTGCCATGTAATAGAGAAAGGACAAAGTAAAATAAAACAAGAATTAAAGTAACTTCAACATACAACCAATGTCCAACTGGGGTGCCTCGCGCTCGTTTACCAGTACATGCCCCCGGATAACAGGTGATGCGAAATTTCTTTGGATCTGTAACCTCTGTACTACCACATAAAATATACGAAATATCATGTGAAAAGTATATGAAAACATGCTGCAAATATCCCCACTAATTGATGCATGAGCAAAGGCTGGAAAGCAAATGACAACTATGTAGAGCAACCATTCAGACAGGAGAGAGCACGAGCAGTTTTCATTGTTTTAGAGGGCAAGATCGTAAGACAGCAGTTTAGAGAAATTTCACAAAGAAAACTAATTACGCCTTTAAATTTGGAAACAGCAACACGAAATTTTGAGGACAACTGACCTCTTTGAAATAGTATTGGCATAAGAATCCTATCCCAGGTTGTGAGTGTTGTTAAACTTTTGAAATCGATTCGGCCCATACCGCCGCAGAGAAGGAACTTTAAATTACTATTGGAGGAACTAGATAACCAATATACAGAGCCACTGAAGGACAAATCAGGTCAGTCAAGATGTGCTTCTTATAAGACTTGTGGACCTTCCACCAAATAAAACGCTTCGGTTTAAACGTAGAAAGAGTATCAAGAGCTGAATAACTTGGCAGGATCCATACAACAGAATCAAATGGGATTGATGGATCTCTTGAAGACTCATATGGGATTTAACTGGATGATAATGCGCATCTGTCATTCAGCAGATTACAAATTCTTTTAAAAGAATATGTAACCTGCGGCTATCCGGGATTTGGGTTCGTTTTGCGGTTGCGGCGTGGGATTTTCGCTGGGAGACCTGGTCCGTGGTGCACTCAGCCTCGTTAGGACTCTGAGAGGCCAATTCAAGAGCTCCTTGATGACAAGTAGCAGCTTCTGTTTGTCAAGGCTGGGGCCGATAGGTGCGCTGACCATGTTCCACGCTCCAGTACTGCACCCCACTCATTACGCTCGAGACCTGCTGGCAGAGGTGGAAGACGCAACGGCCGGGCGGTGGGACTGTTGCGGTGCGGGGCGGAGTTATTTAGATTAGGGGTAGCTGATTCAGCCAGTAAGTCTTTAAGAATTAACCAATGAGCACTTTGTGAAGAGTGAATAATATTGCATTAGACTTTTGTCCAGCAGAATCTTGAAATTTCACCACTACTAGCTTTACCTAAGAATGAACTCACAAGCATGAATAATCATACTACACAGAGCAGCAAAACAGAACCTGGTTCCAGACGTTAGGCAAAGCCCTCCTTCTCGATCTATGTTGAGTGCTCCCTTGAGGGCTGGTGGGGGCGAGATAGGGATGTGAGCCAGAAATACAACCTTCTTTAGCTTTATTTTAACTGCAAAAGATGTTCTATTATTATGATTCTTCTTTGTGTGGAAGCTACGAAAATGAAAGCAAGATAAAGCCAAATAAAGAAGGACAAAAGGAGACTTGCTTCTCTAGCAGATGTTTTTGTTTCGTTGCCATTCTCCTTCAAGATTCTATCCCATTGTCTTCATTTTCACAAAAACTGACCTCAAGATGCTGTATTACCTAGGAAGTTTCTTCATCCTAGCGAACTATGGTTTACGTTGCACCGGCAACATGGCCATTATCCTTGTTGTCCTAAATCCTATTGACTTTCTAAAATAATATATGTATATAATATCAAATAATTGAATATACCTTCTCATTAGATACAGTGAAAAAAAAATCGCTGATTCAGGTCCAATGTTTTCTCAAGTTGCTGTATAAACTTACGTAGGTTCTGCTATCCTGGCAAAGTATGGTTTACGTTACACCGCTAATGTGCTCATTATCCAGTTCTCCTAAATCCTTTTGGCTTTCGTAAAAAGTATATCAAATAATTTAATACTCCTTTTTGAAAAAGTATAATTATGCAACGAGGGCATAACAACATCAATTAAGATGCGAGTATATTTTATGAAACGAGCGATAGGCAATTTCATAGTTATTTTTTTATTAGAAAAGTGTTGGCCTGGTGCCGGTACAATGGGCCCGGCTTACAGGCTATATATTCAGGCAGACCACTCAACACATACATTTTTAAAGAAAAGAGCAGTCTGAACCGTGACAGGCAAACCACTCAACACGATATGGAAGACCCTATTAGCAGGACGACTTCCTATTGAAGGAGAAGGAACCAATAGGATTGCGAGTGGGACGGGACAACGAGGCCAACCAGAGTAGGCAGTGAATAATTGATTGACTTTTCCTGTCGCCCACTGAAGAAGCCGAACATAGTTTGCGACGAAACGTTTAATTTCTTTTAAAAGCCAACAAGACGCGACCCATACCGGAAACCAAGAAAGAAGTAATGGATAAAGATCGTGGAGTATACGTTATCATTTTTAAAGAATATTTTGTACAAGAGTGAGTAGAGAAAGTTATTTGTATGAGACGTCAGATTTGTACATACGAATTGTAGAAAATACTAAGTAGATTAATGTACTGTGAGACTTTGACTAGCTCCGTATAGCTAAAATAGATTTAGGATATAAGGTAAACACGGAGGGGAACACCTCACGCACGGCACTAACTCAGATCTATTGCGGAAACCACCCCGCCAGGAGGCAGGGATGAAGTGAGGGAACCACAGGGTGCCACAAGGTAGTAGCTAGACAGGCCGCAGGGACGCGCGGAAGTCCCTAATAAGTACTGAGATCTCTTCATCTCGGCGCCAGACTCCACCGAGCAGCCACCACACACCGCGGATCCGGTGTCGCACAGGCGTCCGCTTCCCCCCGATGGAGGACAGCGTTCGCCCAAACGCCACCCAGCGCCGACAACAGCAATTACCATGCGCAAGCATCCGGGTCATGTACCCGGCACCGCAATGCACTACATGTCTGAAAGAAAGGAAATGGAATGAAGGGAAATGATGGAAAGGAAACCATGGTACAAAGAATGCATCCCAGCGTTCGACTAGATGACATTGGGAAACCACTGAAAAACCCATGTCAGAGTGCGCGGCTAGGGTGATCGAACCGGCGACCTCCCAAATGCGAGCCGAAGACGTTACACCTGAGTCATCCAGCTTGGTAAAATAGTTTTAACCTTCAGATTTCTTCAGTAACTCGACTGGTTCAATATAACTTCAACTATAAGAGATTTGTTTTATGATATAAAATCTGAATGAAGCTTCTTGGAAAATCAATTTCCTTAGGCGTTTCACAAAATGCAAGGTAAGTGTTGTTAAAATAGCCGCCTGCAGTATGATGCATAATTAAAAATGAACAAGCTGGTTTGAAAGAGTTTTGCTTTTCAAAGTTTAAGAAACTTGATAAGAACCGGCGTCTGTATCTTTAAGATACAGTAGGTGGGAAAAGGAAAGAAAGTGCTTCCCTATCCTTTCGAACGGCCCTTTCCAAATCGTTATTACAGTTTCCTGTAACTTCTCGCCAGCTACGAGAGAAAAAGTGACGTATGAAATGGTACCTACTCCATCACACGTAACGGGCCGTGATCCAAACTGGCAACAGTGCACAGCTGTGCAGGAAGGGAATGGAAAATCTCCCTTCTTTTGTAATTTAAGACGGTTGAAAGTTAAAAGACTACTGAAAGAGAAAAGTGAAAAGAAGAACGGAAGCTGAAAAGCTTCAATCTCTAGTGTACGATGTCTTTTCAAAATGTTTGTTTAAAAGTGATGTATTATGAATAAACAAGAGCGAGCGCGGGCATTTGTGTCTCATGTCAAGGCATCATGAAAGGGAGACGAGTTGTTAAAGAAATGAACCCCTGGCATGTTTCCATCATGGAAGGACATCAGGTGATGAAGGTGAAATTAACTGCGCACTAATGCTTCGGCATGGAACTACAAATGTACTAAACTTGACAGCAACAAACAGCTTACTACTAAAGAAGAAAAATTCAGGAATACAGCAGAGCTACTTGTTTTCTTCATTATTTCACTGTATAGATATATAAATCGCGTTTATTTATTTCCGACTTAAGTTATCTTTGATTATTCACATATAGTACCTGGAAGCAAGTCTCTTAGTTCGGAAAATTACTTTGGAATTGCCTCGTGTATCATTTACATACTTCTTTTAATAATGGCCAACTTGGATCGTCTTTTTATACCATACATTATACTTTCACTGTCGCTTCTCTCCCACGTCGACTTTTGGGATCTTTGTTTCTCTACTAGTTATCTATATTAAACATTCCATCCAAGCATTCGATATAAAGGTTCAACCGAAAATATACTTTGACACTTGCCGAATCCAAAAATATAGACTTAGAGAAAGGTCCATGTGTGTACATAAAAAATCGACTAAATATCAAATTTCGCATTTAAAAGGTAGAATCAGAACCAATCATAAAATTCAATACCATGGCCAGATTTGAACCATAAATCTTCCACTATACGTCCGGCCATACCATTGAGCTACCATGGCAACATACCGCCACAGTCCTAAATTCTCCGACTTATTTGCACTTTCCTGGTAGACTACAGGAGAATAACATTGGTGACACGTGCCCCAATGGCGACTTACAATCGTAAGTGTTTAAGTCTCGGTCTTAAAGGTTTTTATATACTTTCCAATCCATGAAAATTGATTAGCCTGATATATGGAAACTATTGGTGTTTAAAGGTCAGCTCTTTAGCGCGGTGGTAGCACTGCTGCTTACCAAGCGGTAGATCCGGGTTCGATTCCCGGTACTAACGTTGCGATTTTCTTTCGCTGGGAGACATACGCGGTGCACTCAGGCTTTTTACATTTCTGATGGGCCAATTGAGAAGCTTCTTGATTGAGAAATAGCGGCCCCTGATAGCAAAGAATGCATATACTAGGCGCTGACCACCTCTCACCTCAAGGACTGTACCTCACTTATGACGCCTATGATGACCAGAAGTGGGGGACGCAGCGGTCGGGCGGTAGGTCTTGGCCCAGAAAGAACTATTGCGCCGTGGGGTTAGTTATTGGTATTGAAGTTAAGCATCCTTAAAAGATGCGACATTAAGATTTTCAAGAAAATCCCCCAATCTCAAGCTCACCTTTACATAGAAACTGTTTCGTTAATTTTTTTATTTTCTCAAAATAGCTCTAAGAATTTTGATTAAAATAGTATGCCAT
Source organism: Tenodera sinensis (assembly GCA_030765045.1). NCBI lineage: Eukaryota > Metazoa > Arthropoda > Insecta > Mantodea > Mantidae > Tenodera > Tenodera sinensis. Next base: position 153,034,543 of record CM060961.1, on the reverse strand, counting down.
TTAAACGTGTATCTTGAAATTTCCGGGAATAGTCTGAGAAGTTCTTTTCACTCCAAATGTACTTGGTATGACTTATAACCCTTAAGAAACAGACAAACGCTTACTATACAAGAAAATGCATATATCGTCAAAGCAAACACATTACGACAAATAGGTTTTCTGTCGTTAACGTTTTTTGAGATATTCTTTATTATTTTTTTTTTAATTTACACATATTTTAACGTTATCAAGTGGTAAGTTACTGTTCGTTTCTGCTCGTGGCCGTGCAAGCAGCATCAAATTTCAAAATCAATACAGAGCAATTCGCTTTGTAAAATCTGACTATTGCTTTAGCTCACTGTATTCTTAAACTTACAACGAAAAGTGTAAATGTATAATGGAAATTTATTTAAATTAACAAGAAGTGGGTAGAAGAATAAGCTTTTTAAATAATAGCTTATAAAAGAGTGAACAGAGAAATTTACGTGAATGTAACATTTTTTTTTTCGGTCTCACGGAGCCTCCAAACCCACATTTCTGGTGAAACCTCGGTATCCAATTTCTGCGTGTAACGCGAGACTTCGTTTGCTTCTAAAGGCAAATGCTAAATAGTAGAAAGCAGTTATTTATTTTAGTGTATAATCTGACTGATTGTGACACGAGTACATGTTTAGCACGTGAGCGAAAATGAGCGCGTTAATTTCTACGAGGTCACAATGAACAAGCACTAAAATACGTAAACTAATGAAAAAATTTGCTAAATGAAAAATTATAATGTACTAGAACTTACATACGTAGCTAACGAAAAAGACAGGATGCGGAGCGAATAGGAGTTGCGTAGTAATGGTAGTCTGATACATGGCTAACATTGTATACCATCACGATAGAACTGTATCTTTTGTATGAACTCAACAAGCAAGTTTTTGTTTGTTTAGATCATGGATGTATTAGACGATTGTGGTTTTACCTCGTTGGGTTATGATCAGGCTAGGAGAATTATTACACCACTGCAGTTCACGCCGTAGGCCTGTCTTTTTCGTTAGCCACGTGTGACGTAATATGGTTGCTAATTAGATATTCTTTCATTTGTTTCAGCGCTTAGAGGAAAATGTAAAATGGAAATATTGAAACTATGGATTGCATTGCGCTTGACATTTTGAATGAAGCCAACAGTGCCGTGAGTTTATTAATACCAGGAAAATTAAAAGACGTTTACGAAAAAGAACATGAAAAGTTTTGTGGATGGTGATTTTGAGGTACTTCTTGTGTTTGAATGCTGCTCCACTTGTGAGAGAGAAGATTTCAGCTTATTTTTGCAGGACCATTGCAAAAAATTATGCTGTGGCGGTGTTGGCGTCATTGATGTCTTGTTGCGTCATTCATTTTCTGGCACTGGTGCTAAAAATAGGGCCATTTCGTACGATTTATGTCGTCGTAATAAGCCATTTTGATACTAGGAATTGCATAAATAATTTATCATCAAATGCCTACAAGACTTGACTAACGAGAAAGACAGGCTGCGGTGCGAATCGGAGTTATGTAGTAATGGTAATCTGGTACATGGCTAATATTGTATACCATCATGATAAAACAGTATCTTTTGTATGAATTCTACGTGTAATTTTTATGTTTGTCTAGAATATGGATATATTAGGCGATTGTGGTTTTACTTCATTGGGCCATGACCAGACTAGGAGAATTACATCATTGCAGTTCACGCCGTAGCCTGTATTTCTCGTTAGCTGCGTATACAAGACGATATATTTAAGTGTAGAACATTTAAAAAATGCAGCTCTATCTTAATGATTTTCTCTCCATTCCAAACTACTCTTTATCTGGAGTTTATCTTATTTTTTTTTAAAAAGAGTAAGCGTTAATATTAGAATGACATGGCTATATGTATACCAGGTGGCCCACTCCAGCCGGCCCTCGGATAAGTAGACAACCCTTCGTGCGTTAAAAGAGTTGCAGAAATAACAGGGGCAATTCCTGTCAGTGGCGTGTGTGCACTTTGTTCCGCTTGTAAGAGAGCGAGCGGAGCGGTAGAGGAAATGCCCAGGCTGCAAATGGCGTGTGCCTAGCGCGTGATAATAGAGAGGAACAGTCTTAGAATATTTTCCACTTCCTTACGAGACTTTATTTACCAGGGAATAAACTCATTCCTGTATGTGCTCCTATTGTTACAAGATTACAGATTGTAAATTGCCGTTACAAAATCCATGCAAACACGAGGGCGCGTAATGTTTGATTGGCATTTCGTTGTTTCCTATTAATGTTATTGTTGTATTTTATTATTATTTTTAGTTATTGTTATTATTTTTGTTTGACGTTATTTTTTATATTAAATTATTATATTATTTATATTGTTTATATTATTAACATTAATATTTAATTTATTATTATTATTATTTTATTCTTATTGGTTTGTTTATCATTATTATGTTTATCACTATTGATATTAGTATTGTTATTATTGTTATATTATGGTTATCACCACCTTACCATTATGAACCTGTAAAGGACCATTTCAATTAGTTGTATCTTGGACACTGGATGGGCCTAAGTGGCCGAATACCTTGGCCAGCAAAATCTTCTGATCTAACCACATTAGATTATTTCTTTTGGAGACATTCAAGAATATTGCGTTTTAAACAAATTCCCTCAAAGGATCGTTAAATCATATGCATCTGTCACATCCGCAGTTCTCAGAAACGTCCATATAGATACAAGGAGACGGTTGAAACACTGCATCAATCAACAAGGAATCATTTCTCGCACCTGTTCTGTGAATGAAGTAATCATAACAGCAGTCTTTACTGATAATGATGATGAGAATAATAGAATAATAACAAACCATAACAATAAAAAAATCATAATATTAATGTAATAATGAAAATGATAATGCTAGAACTATTAAAATAAAACCAATAATAATGGTACAAATAATAGTGATTCTGATGGTAATACTAATAACTACAAAAGATAACAACAACAACAACAACAACAACAACAACAATAATAATAATAATAATAATAATAATAATAATAATAATAATAATAATAATAATAATAATAATAATAATAATAATAATAATAATAATAATAATAATAATAATAATAATAATAATAATAATAATAATAATAATAATAATAATAATAATAATAATAATAATAATAATAATAATAATAATAATAATAACAATAACAATAATAATCATGATGATGATGATGATGATGATGATGATGATGATGATGATGATGATGATGATGATAATAATAATAATAATAATAATAATAATAATAATAATAATAATAATAATAATAATATAACAATAATAATAATAAAAATAATAATAAAATACAACAATAACATTAATAAACAAGGAAATGTCTATCAAACATTACGCGCCTTCAAATTTGCATGGATGTTGTTACAATTTAAAATCTGTAATCCGTAATGTTAGACAATAGAAGCATATACAGGAATGAGTTTATTCCCTGGTAAATAAAGTCTTGTAAGTGAAGTGGAAAATATTCTAAGACTAAAATATGATTTGTAGCTTTCCTGGCGACGAACATATTCAATCATCTTGAATATATTCTAAGACTGTTCCTCTTTATTATCACTGGATTTACCCCTGTTATTTCTGCAACTCTTTTAACGCACGTAGGGTTGTCTACCTATCGAGGGCCGGCTGGAGTGGGCCACCTGGTGTGTGTGTGTGTGTGTGTGTGTGTGTGTGTGTGTGTGTGTGTGTGTGTGTGTGTGTGTGTGTGTGTGTGTGTGTGTGTGTGTGTGGGTGGGTGGGTGGGTGGGTGTGTGTGCGTGTGTGTGCGTGTGTGTGTCTGCGAATAGCCTGTTAGGTTCTATCCATATGGATTGAGTTACATATAAGTTTACTGAAACTTATAACTTATAACTGAAAACCATAAGAGATGGCAACAGCTTACAAGATAAACGTAATCTTATTAAAATAAGGAGTTTATATCAAATATTCTTAAAGTATTAATCATTTATGAGATATTAAATGAGGTTCGTTTAAATTTTGCAATGCTTGAAGTAACACATTTTAAAGCGCTAAATCATCAACTAAGTGGCCACTGTCACATTTCTGGTGGAAGTCTAGAAACAGGGCATATATTCAAAACCAGCATTTAGTAGCATGGTTTTAAAAAAATAATTTGACTACTACCTCAGCTTGCGTAACCTAAGGTAACATGTGTAGATACTAAAAAAAATTCTGCTAATATGTACTTTGATTAAAATAAAGTAGATACAAAAATGTGCTTTTAATTAATAATTTGCAGAACAGCGCTGAAAATAAATGATGAGAAATAAAGAAACCCTGCTATTGCTATGCATAAATGTTTCATTATTATATTTTATTAGTATAATTTTGCCTTTTAAGAGTATATTTGCTAATATATGTTATAATTCAGAACACGAACGATAGGTTTCCATATTCCATAGTGCACTTCTTTAATTTCATGGTGCATAATGACTGTTGTACAAGAATAATTTATAGTAAAATTATTCTCATAATTGTATTTTCTAGCATGGTTTATAGCTGTAAGGTATTATCGCTCATGTTCACTTCTGCTTTGTCAAAGTATAATCCTATTGAAATGCGCAAACAAATTTGGAGTCATCCTTGCGTTTCATTCAGCTTTACAAAACTCTCTCACTATTTAGGACAATGGGCATTGACAAACTGTCCTTTAAACTCGAAAAAAATTGACAAATGTGTTTATACATCTGCATATAAATGAATGAATGAAAATGAATGAAAATAGCCTGTGTTGTCCCATTGAGGGCAAAGGCCTCCTACAAGAAGGGTAGCTGCTTTTAAAGACTCACGAGGTGAGCTAGCCCGCGTGAGAGGGTACCACACTAAATGCATACTACACACTGAATTACACATGATCACTTAGTCGTAGTTCCGGTTCTTTCCACTCCTTTATGTTTCTGGCTATGCTGGTCCACTCACTGTCTTCCTACTTGTTTTCTGAATACGTCCGACCATTTGCGTCTTGGTCTACCTGGGAGTCTCTTGCCGATGTAGGGGTCCCTTGTGGTAGCTCGTGCCGTACTCTGTCGTCTTGCAGCCTCATCACGTGGCCGCCCCATTTCCATTTGTTCTTCGTAGCCTGTTGTGCTATGTCAATTGTTGCTGACATCTTGCGTATCGAGGTGTTCCATATTCTGCTTTCAGAGAGATGCCAAGGATCTTCCTCTGCATTTTACTTTGGTATACCTGTAGTGTTTCTTTGACTTTGAGAACCCATGTCTGACATCTATAATATGGCACTGGAAAAACACAGCTTTCGAGTGCTTCCATTTTGAGTCTCCTATTCAGGGTTTGTCTAGCAATATGAATTTTAAGGCCCAGAAAGCTTTCCAAGCTAAGGAAACTCTTCGTTTTATTTCTTTTTCCATTTTGTTGTTAAAGGAAATTATTTGGCCTAGGTATATGTATTGTGATGCATACAGTAGTTCCGTTCCTTCAAGATATATTGGGGTTTCGAATCCATTATTCACTACTTGCGTTTTAGATTTGTTCATTGTGAGTCCTGCCATCTTACTTTGTGTGTTAAGCTCCTGGAGTATTGATTGCACTTCCCTACATCGTGCAAAATGTAAAATAACTGTTCACTTTTTCTGGCATTGAAAATAGGATTTATAGTGTTAACAAATGTAGCTGAATCAGGAATAATGAGACTTCTGTATCTGGATGATATTTTAACAGGGACACTTCTGTGCAACATTATGAGAGTTGTAAAAGGAATATTCAGTTACAGCTCTAATACAAAGAAACTGTCAAATAACAGATTTAAGGCTTGGAGTACTACTTAATGCCACAATCCTTATCTGCTAAATGATGCGTAAGATGAACAACAAATGGAAGGAAATGCCATATTTTCTTACAATAATGCCTAAAAACGACGTGGTTTTGAAAAATGCAGCAGCATGTGAAGATTCTTTGCTAGTTCAGAACCAGATTCTCAAAAGAATAATGAAAACTATACATTCTTAGCATTCGTGATGAAGCTTCACTGGAGGATTCATCTACCATTGCATTAGATTTTAACTTGTATTGTTCTAGCAATGTACTGCTTAAAAATACCTCACACTTACCGCGAGAATTTCTTTGTTGATATGGGTTAAGAATTTCGAACGAAGAAGAATTTCAGCACTGCGGTCTAGGCTAGGACTCTTACATGAGATAAAGCTCCGCGAGGAATTGTATGTACTAAACCTCTGGGAGGAAGGAATGAGGCTAGATCTGATGGCAGCAGGACACTGCAACGAGCACCCTCGGTCAATCCTTCAATGCTCCTCGTCCCAAAGGTAAAACGGCGCAGCAATTGTCAATCGTGCCAACCCTTCCACCTCGCAAAATAAAGGAAAACGAAAATGAGAGGAAAATTCCTGACAATATGCAATCGACCTCATCATTTGGCTACCGATCTGGAGAAGTGACGAAAAAGCACTAAGTCAGTACGGTCATTCCAAAGAAAATCGAACCTAGGAGCTTCGCAATGCCAGCGCTACCGCCTGAGCCATTTCACTGGGTATTTTTTTTTTTCACGAACTTCAATAATGTGCTCACTTCCTTCCAAAAGCCCGTTCTAGTTACTGTCACATTTGAGAATAAACAGTCAGCAAACGATCTCCGATACAACGCTTAGAATAGCGAACCGTTATGTAAACATAATTTGGCATTAACATACTTTCTGCAATTAGATTTGAGGATTTAATCAGTATCTACAGAGGTGTTAAACAAGGTTTGAACACCGCGTTTGTTTAGTTTAGATGATGGTTGTAGCCCAGGTAGGCCGGCAACTTCTCTGTCACCGTTTCACAACAGGAGTGTATACCTTCCAGGCGTGATTCTTGTAATTAAACCTACTCCTCAGTTGTTAACTATAAAATATCGCGTCACCGATTTCTACTCTTAACAATTTTCTCCCTTTACACAATTACTTAGCATATCCTAACGAGCTTGATTACAGCACAAGGGAAACAAAAGGAAATATTCTTATATGGCGATTTGGCATCCATAAATTTACTGCCAACTATAGAATCAGAATAAAGCTTGTTCAGGAGTTCTAACATTTTTGTTAAATACTCATCTGCAGCGTTTAATAAACAACTAAAGAAATAAGTATAAATGTGACTGTGGAGAGTGACTGTTTTAAGCTGGCTCTTCTGTCTGCCAAGTGTTACATCATAGCCATCTGTGTATATTGCTTGAAACACTGTGCCAGGTGGTCCAGTTCATCCGGAATCGGGGTATGTAGATAACCCTTTGTACGTTAAAAAGTTGTGTACCGGGGTAAGTCCAGTCACAGTGACGACAATGGCGTGAGCGGGCTTGCTTCAGCCTCTTAGTAAATGGGGGAGATGGGATGTGGCTCCCAGGTTGAACTATTGTGTGTAGTTCGCGATAATAGACTATAAACAACCGAAAAGCGTCTTATAATGTTTTGCACTTTACTTACAGCGAACTCTATTTTGTAGGGAATAAACTCACTCCCGTATATTATCTAACATTACTGATTACAGATTGTAAAGTGCCATAACAAAATAAATGCAAACACGAGGGCACGTAATGTTTCATTGCCACTTGTTCGTTTCTTATCGATGTTATTGTATTTTACTATTATATTAGTTATTGTTATTACTATATTACAGTTTTATTATTTTTACTGTTTATTATTAACTTTTATTACAATGTTTATCATCATTATGCTTATTATTATTCTTACCTTTACGATTATTAGTAGTATCCTAATTATTTTGTTAGTTATTATTATGATGTTTTGCTGTTATTACTATTATCACAATAATTAACTTTAGCATAAAAATTATTAGTTTTATTTTGATTAGGTTTAATATCATTATTACATTAATATTTTGTTATGATCTATTATTATATTATTTTGATCGCTATTATCATCATCAAACGGTACTGATAAATTGTTTTTATTCAAAATGCTGAACTGAAATAGCATACATTGCTCCCAAGAACACTTTCAAGAAAGTCAGGGGTGTCGACAAGTATTTGTCTAACCCTCATGCATTAATCAATCCTGTGGACAAAACATTTGCCATAGACTTGTATAATACTAATAATACTAATAATAATAATAATAATAATAATAATAATAATAATAATAATAATAATAATAATAATAATAATAATAATAATAATAATAATAATAATAATAATAATAATAATAATAATAATAATAATAATAATAATAATAATAATAATAATAATAATAATAATAATAATAATAATAATAATAATAATAATAATAATAATAATAATAATAATAATAATAATAATAATAATAATAATAATAATAATAATAATAATAATAATAATAATAATAATAATAATAATAATAATAATAATAATAATAATAATAATAATAGTAATAATAATAATAATAGTAATAGTAATAATAGTAATAATAATAGTAATAATAATAGTAATAATAATAATAATAATAATAATAATAATAATAATAATAATAATAATAATAATAATAATAATAATAATAATAATAATAATAATAATAATAATAATAATAATAATAATAATAATAATAATAATAATAATAATAATAATAATAATAATAATAATAATAATAATAATAATAATAATAATAATAATAATAATAATAATAATAATAATAATAATAATAATAATAATAATAATAATAATAATAATAATTTTAATTTTAATATTAAGCATTACGTGCCCTCGTGTTTGCGTATGTTTTGTTACGGCACTTTACAATCTGTAATCCGTAATGTTAGATAATAATATACGGGAGACAGATTATCCCTGGAAAGTAAAGTCCCTGTAAGTGAAGTGCAAAACATTATAAGAAGCTTTACGGTTGTTTATAGTCCATTACCACGGACGACACACAACCTGGGAACTTCCTCTCATCTCTTGTCTTCGCTAAGAGGAAGGAAGCTCGCTCACGCCACTGCCGTCACTATGACTAGATTTGCTCCGGTGCGTTCTGCAATTTTAACGCACGAAGGGTTACCTACTTACTTCGATTCCGGATGAGACGAGCCACCGCGTATAACCGACTTTTGGTTTTAGACGCATTCACTATGGGGTACAGCAATTTTCTATTCCAGGGATTCTCAACCAAGTCTTAGTAAATCCTTTGTAATATTTTACTAATTTAGGAATTGAAATTATTTGTTTTATACCTATATCAATAAGTTCACACGGTGTAATAATTGTCAAAATCTGCTGAGTGGTTTCACATGCATTTTAACGAGATTCGAAAGGTATTGAGGATAGTGTTACACTAATTACAGCAACGTTGTCAAAAACTCACCTTGCGTAGACAACCTACGAAGTTGCTGTGTATGCGTGATCCTGGCAGTGCATGTGTGTTGTGAGAACCTCCTACATACACTCTGCTAGATGACAACATTGTGAAGGTGCCAGCTGTGTGCGAATGCTCTGAGTAGACTCCATCTACTACCGCCGACAGCTGAAACAGTAACATCACAATATTATAACATGTAACTTTTTTATTGCCAGAAATGAATGTTTTGGTTTGTCACTACAGTAGTGAGGAATATTCTCAGACATGCTGCGACTTACAACAGAGCCAAATCTTACGCCAATATTCAGACTCTGCACACTTATAGAGTGCAGTTTATTCTCCACTTTATTCCAGAGTACGACCAAAATATCGTTTCAAGTCATTTATTTTCTGAAGTTTAACTTAAATACGTTGAATGCTTTACTACTTATTGCCACTTAGAATTTCCTGATTGGATCAAATAAATTAAACTTTGTCAAGCAAGTAAAATCTTGACTTACTTCAGCTATAGGCATTCTCAATCTATAAATTGGAAGTATAAGGGATATAATATACAATACATTTGTGACATTAAATGCTCTTTAGTCGCTATAAAATTACCAAGGTAGCTTTAATTCAGAGGAACAAAATAGGATTTAGATATCAAAAGTGAAACAATTTATTGGATTGCAAGTTTTTGTAGCTTGGTTTTAGCATTACTTCATATCTCAGGTTTGCGTGAAAACTTAAAGGTACGACAAGTGTTGCAATTAATGAAGTTCTGAAAAATATTGACGAGATTAAGTTCTTTTATAATGCACTATAGGCACATTGCAGAAAATTTTACGAATTCGTCTAAAAGAAAGTGAATGTGGGGCTACTAATAACTTAACGCTTCCACTTTTATCACGTGCGTGCTGACTTATTGCTTTTGGATTAAATTTAGTTTGTTCTTCCCTCATGAGGATATCAGAGCGTTCTGTCCCGTGAATGATCCCACTTTATGTCCTTAATCCCAGTTGAATTTATTTCGGCAGGAACCCAATTGCCTGGCTTTAATAATTTGGCAGATCATTAACAGAAGTCAAGTTTTTTTCTACAACTCATAGATTTACATTACAGTACCGAAAGGAAGGTACGTAGATATTAGGTTTTAATATGTAAAATATTACATTGTGAGCGTCTAATTACTAACGTGAGGTATTTGAGTACCCTTCCGGTCCCACAAGAGTACTGGACATTAGACAAAGTCAGGTACTACCTGTATTAAGCACAGCTGCTCCAGGATACATATCACAGTACGGTGCAGCAGTTGCGGATAGGGAACCTAACTATGCATTAATTTGTAATTGAAATAAATCTATAAATATATTTCAGGTGCAGGACTGCAGCTATTAATTCACGCAAACAATGTAGAAGAGTTAGATTCAATGCACTACTCTACAGTTGCAGAAAACATTACCTGAGAAATGTGTTATATAAGTTTTGTTTCTGAGACACTGAGAATGCATATGATCATGCGGTGCAACAGGTCAGAAAATAATAATGTTTATGTATACATTTGTGAATGGTATACATATTTCAATCTGTCACATACAATATAAGTTTTTATTGTATTGGTCCATTGAGATATCTCAATGTACAATTTAATGACGATCCTGCATCTTACTGTAACCCTATATACAATTTCAAATTAGCTGCTCATCTATATGTACAGGTTTATTTTGTAGCGACTGTATGACAATTGATTGAGTGCGCATAAGAGGCAGCTTTGTTTACATTGTCGTTCCCCGGTATTTCGTGGGCTACGTTCGTGTAGAACAAACTTGAAACAGCAGTGCTGAAATGCCTCGCCCTGTTAATTACATTATGTGCATTAATTTAAGTTTGTGCTTACTAATAGTTGCTATACATTTGGCATTAAATAAGTCAGCACAAGTTTCTAAAACTTTAATAGGACTGCTTATGATGGAAATTTTTAGTGAAAGAAAAATCGAAATCCAGCTCATGTCCAGTTGGATATTTGATAAAATTATATCTACTACCAGGTAATAAATCTAGCAGAAAAATAAAAAGTGTGTTAAAGTTGGACACAGCCTGAAGCAGCACGTTGTCATACTTTTCAGGTATCAAAATGCATAATTTTTTATTTCTTTTCCCAGTTAATTAAAAATTAGAACCAATTTTGGCATTTGTGGTATTAAAATTTTCAGATGGAGTTTACTACTTACCCTGCAGAAACTGGTGACAGCAGAGATCTGAAACAGGAATTTCATTACTGCATTAATCCAAGGCTCAGCATATGCACTTCAAATACAACAATTACTAGAGAAGTTAGGGAAGTAACTCAAATGGATCATGAAAAAGGAACAAGTTGATGCTTTTCACTGTCTGCTAGGCATAAATAATATCTATTGTACAAGGGAGAAAGTGCCTCAGTAGCACTTGCTCTCAAAATGGATTGCACAGGACAGAAGGGAATTCAGTCCCTTTGACATGTGTACGGTCAGAAATAGGAATTTCTGTTGTATTTAATTATCAGCAAAATATGATTGCCTCTGCATGCATATATATTAATGTAATGATGAATGTAATCATAAGAGTAGAATAAATAATGCTCTTGGACGGTTTACTCATACATGAAACGTTTGATATTTTAAAACTGTAATGTCAATTAGGTTAGATTCGTGAAATTGGATGCGACATCGCTGAAATTAATGGAACCACGCATTAGGGTTTGCACAAAGGGGGGTATCATAGATACGGACCTTTATGAACCGTTTAACGTCTTTTGTAAACATTTCGTAGCTAAGACGGTGGGCACCCCACTGCTGTGCAAGGGATCCCGGGTTCGATTCCCGGCTGGAGAGTGGGAATTTTTCTCTAACCAACATTATTCCCGATCCTCTCCAGATGGAAGTAAGAACACAGCGTGAACATGAGTGTTAATTTAATTTATAAAAGTCCTAAAGACCCCCCTCCCAAAAAACGACTCAACACCATTGCCGATAGGCAATATGTTCCAAAGCAGAGGTCGCCGATATAACCGATATAAACGTAACACCTAAAAACAATAAACACTCCTGGTCTATGGGAACTGTAAATAAAATTACTAAAATTATTAAAATGATGCTGATCTGAACCGGCGTTCAAGAAGTTGGATTATATCACAGAAAACCTAGGATCCATAAGCTATAACATCGCGTTCTGTGATTGAAGCAAATCCTCGCATACTCATTCTACGAGCGTATCACTCATAGGACATAAATCTGTCCTGTAAATGAAGCAAGCAGTTGTATTCTATCGCTAAAAGCACCTTCTGTAATTGATGCAGAAAATTGCCTTCTATCGCAATGAACTTAGAACTGGAATAGTGCATAAATACGTTGGTGTCATTCTATCTCTACGAGCATAAAGCCCATAGGGTATAAACATATTCTGTGGTTGAAGCAAGCAATAGTATTCTTTGGCTACAAGCATAAAATCCACAGGACTCAAACAGGTTGTGTGAGCAAAGCAAGCAGCTGTGTTCTGTCGCTGCGAGAATAGAACACACAGTGTTATAGTTTACATTTGATTTATGTTTTCTATTTGATTTTTACTCTATACATTAGCTGTAGTTACTATGTGTCGATGTATGCGTAGAAGGGTAGCAAAACTGTATTAATTAGCTAACAAGTAGTATCTCTACTTACGTCCAAGACACGCAGTGCACAAACACGTTCTATATTTAAGTAAGCAGTTACACACTATCACTACTGGCGTAGATCCCATGAACATAAATACATACTGTGAAAAAATAAATAGCTACATTCCATCGTGATGCGTACGCCCGACACAGGACACAAACACGTTCTATGACTGAAGCAAACAGTACGTTTCATGGCCACTACTGAAGGATTGTCACACACCCAGCGTAATAGTTAATTGAACTTTTGGATTTAAAGCATGTAATTAAATTATCTTCTTAAAATCTGATGTGTGAAAGCATGTGATACTTGTTATTCTCAGCATATTATAGAGCAGCGTTGCCAAAGCTGCAGGAGGGACCGCTGTCGAAAGCCATGGGACTGGTGCTGCTTGGCGGACCCTGGTGTCAAGATGAAGAATCTTCGGCACACGTTAGGGACCCTCACATCTGCTCGTTGCTCGCTCAGGTTCCCTCACGGCCGTAGAATACTCATTCTATGCGTTCCTCCCAGGGGTCTGAGATACAATAGCCTGTATAGGCTCAGTGTGGATTTCATACTCTACCTCTACCTCCGCAACTTTTCAACGATTCTAACCCATATATTATTCTATTACTTTCTTTGGTAGTTATTGAAGATAACGTGTTAAAGTAGTTTATTGTGTTTTTGACACTATGTTCTGTTTTCACGCTATGTTACTAATAATGTTTACTGGAAATGGAAATATGTCTAATATATTTATCTATGGATTCAATAGTGAGGTTTTAACCTCAATATAGCGTCACTTAATCCTGGCTCCACCTTTGTCTTTTGCCATTGGCAGCATTTCTTCCTGGCTTTGTGCCATGGGGGTTGCTGTCAGATTTTGGATATGGTAGGTTGGGAGGGAAGGGCAGCTGTGCTTGGGCAGTGAGATGGGACTTCGGTCTGGGTGGCTCAGTTGGTTAGATGCTGGCCTACTGATCTCAAGGTCACGGGTTCAAATCCAGCTGAGACCGATAGTTTTAAAGTGAGCTCCATGTTAGTAGATTTACTGGCATGTAAAAGAACTCCTGCGAGACGAAATTCCAGCACAACGGTGACGCTACAATCCTGGCAGTTGACAGCGTCGTTAAACAACAAAATAATAAAAGAATAATAGTGAGACTGAATACCTTCTTAGGCTTTACAGAGAGAGAACATATGGTTGAAACTTTTCTTGACACTAAAAGAGGCATTATGAATTCTGTCTTCCTGGTGGGTTCGCGTTCTGGGACGAGGTTACAGGATTTTAGAATCAGGTTTCAGGTTCATTTAGTGCTCATTCGTAAAGTATAAAGAAAGGGTTGGGGTTTTTAATGTGTTAGTAGCAGCCTGCTGCTATTTCTTACCATCGGAAATCTTTGATACCATGTGCATACTTGTGTTTGTTTTACTAAATAAGTTTCAGGTTCGAAAGCTTATACAGGAATGACAGCTTAGCAAAGGGCTTCTCAGATGAAGGTAGTGAATAATGACAGTAAAATATTTACCTAACCTGCCTTTGGCATTCTGGATAACTATTACTGCATTTAATTCACACAAGTTCAAGCCTATGCTTTATATTTTTCAACTTAAGGAAACATCCAATACTAGCCTGGGGGACTCGCAGGATACCTTGAGCGATCGTCATTTTTTTTACCTGTTAAACGTACAGTTGTCAATGAAAAACCGTGAGCAGGCTGCGCTCTCTGAGCAGCTGTTGCACAGCCATGCAGAAATATAATAGTAAAGTGGTCCTGCTCGTGTTTGCCCTACTACATAATTTTCATGTGAGAACCTTACGTAGGAATAATATCTTAACAAAGTACTTCTCAGTTGAAAACATTCAATAATAGTATTTATTTATCCTGCTGTGTGCTTTTGCAAGTCATAGTGTTTCCAAGTGATCTTTAAATTGCAATTCGGTTTAAGATTTTTAAAAAATATTTATCTATTGCTGTTAAACTTGAACAGATTCATTTAGCGGTGGTAACTGTGCATTATGGCACTAACTCGTATTATTACTGGACACGGAGTTCTCATTTAGTATCCTGGAATCCCATTGCTGAGACACGTAGTTCCTCTGGGAACGCCGATACTAACTTATACGCTTAAATCAGCGCCTCAGAATATGGCTCAGCAACACTGCTGGTAACCATTCAAACTCAAATGACGATTTCGTTAATTTCATTTACTTTCTTCCATTCGATATGAGATTATTATACAAGGTATAGAAAATGTTCATGGCAAAGCCTCCGCTTTACTCCTTATAACTGTAAAACCCTGATATTTTCGCAAAAACATGTGAAATAGTAGCGGAGCGTCCGCCTTCCATAACTTCTCCCAGACAGTCTTTCAAGTCAAGCAAGTGGTGTATAGCCCATGGTACGCTTTAGCGGCGTCACAAACATCGGTCGGAATGGCCGCGTTATCTTTTTAGATAAATAATTACAGTAGGGGATTTTCAAACTCATAGTTATTTAACAACATAAAAGCTACAGTTTTCACAGTGTATAGTTCACAAGCACAACAAAGAGGTGAGAGATGAAGAATCGCCAGTCAAAGAAACACTGTGGAGAAACATAATACGGGAATATTAAGAAATTGCGAGACGATAAATTGTCTTACAGATAAAACAAACTTAACGGCACATACCCGCAAACGAAAACTGACAACAAAGTTACTTGAGGTATTATTAATAGTTTAGTAGCAAAACTAGACAGATGAAGAGTGATTTATTTACGGTATAATATTAAAAGGATTATATACAGGATGTCCCCACCCCCCCCCAAAAAAAAAATCACCGAACGGCAAACTGATTGGTTTTCAAATAGGAACCCCTATCCAAATTCACGGTTTGGACGTAGTGGATCGAAGTGAGATGGGTGTTCGTTTACATTTCGTCAATAAATCCAAATTGAGCTCTCTACATTACAAACGGGCTTCGAACTGTGTATCTCTTACCATTGCAGATCCTATTTCGGCGGTGGTGAGCCTCATGCATATGGCCCAATAAGTGCTGTTTGCCTTTAAACACTCGAGCCATAAGGTGCTCCGGTGACCTTACAAGAGTGCCATAAACCATTCTCTTCATGCAACTCCACAGAAAATACTCGAGAGTTGACAGATCTGGCGACCGTGCTGTCTAGTGCAACTGGTCCACATCTAACAATCCATCCATTTGTACCTACATGCAACGTTGAGGTGATTCCGCACATTTACTGGCCCGCTTCTGTAGCATGGTGGTAGCGTGCCTGCCACACGTCCGAGAGGTCGCGAGTTCGAATCTTAGCTTAGAGTAAGGTATCCAGATAAAGTATCCTTGGTTTTCCCTTATCCCGAGAAAACGAATCTCGGGTAAATTAAACCTCTATGGACCTCGAGCTCATTTGAGCATCATTTCACCATTTCATTCATTCACCGTCCGATGACACTACGTTGGAGGATGGTAATTAAAAAAACGCATATTTACATCAAGGTGTGCTGGAGCTCAAGTCGGCCATTTTAGCAGCTGTGTATGTGTCGCACTGCTGTTAAAAATGTTACTGTACTGGAAAATTTACACTAATAATGCAGTAGGATGCGAAACAAGTACTATATACGTTGAGAAATTTTGCGCATGCGCAGGAATGTTATGCTCAGTTCGTTCATCTCAGTACACAGATGGCTACCTTCCGTATTAAGATACCAAAACGAATGTTAGCAAATTGTCACAACCGTTCGTTGGATGGATATACGTTTACATTTCACCAATAAACCCAACATCGAGCTACCTGCATTGCAAATGGGCTTCGAACTGTGTATCTCCTACCATTGCAGAGTCTATTTCGGCGATGGTGAACCTCATGCACATGGCCCAATAAGTTCGTTTGTCCTTAAACACGTTTCAATCCCTCCGTGGACTCGAGCCATAAGGTCCTCCGCTGACCTTACAAGAGTTCGTTCTCAAACTTCGACTCCCCAGCGCCCAAACCGTACATTTCCGGATAGGGGTTTGATAGTGTTTAACCCTCACTTTTACTACTATGGCACTGCAGGCGGTTACACTGATGATACATGGAATGAAGATGGAGCACCAGTGGAATGAGATGGCTGGGGGAAACCTTTTTATTAAAATTATGCATCCTTTCCTTGTCAGTAGCCATGTAAGCTATAAAAACACGCATGCTTTAAAACGACTAGGGAAAGTTCAAAACATAATAAAACAATTCCAAGGCTTATTAAAATATGTAGGTGTTGATATCTCATGCATATGATACCGTTATACGCGGATTCGATCCTCTTTTATTTTTTAGTTTTATTTTGTCGTGTTTGTTGTGTATTGTTGTGTATTTTGTTGTACAACCATTGTATTATATCTGGTACGAAATATCAGCGGCATTTGTCTTATTTTACATGCATTTTCTGCAAATAACAATGACTAGTTTCTACTATATGGCATACCAAACGAATCCTTTTATAATTCCTATTCTGGTACATATAGGCTTTGCATATTCTTTTTAGTCTGCTAATTTGAATATGTTTAAGTCCGTCAGAAAGAATAGGACTTTTCAGTGATAAAATAATTATTAAAATCGGTTAAGTGGTTTCTGGGATGACCCCATCGCCACAGAGATAAACACCCACATGCATACGCATTTTCCCCTCTTCATAATATTAGTGTATGCACATAAGTTCTTGAATCAGGTATCAGTTACCTAGAAGGGCTTGAATTAACTTATTAAAAGCGTTGGCTTGTTTCAAGGAAACAAAATCAAGAGTAGTTTGTTTTGTTTCAGCTTGCTACTACTGAGTGGACACCTAGCACGAACACTAATTAAACTAATGCACGCTTTAATTTTCCAGCTGGACGTTATAATGTCCGTACTGGGGAGAGACCCTATTTTGTTTATAGCGTCAAAGGGCAGCAGAGAACTAATATCCATAAGGACTACGCTCTACTGGACCAAGTTTGGCTCGCGTTAACTATATCATTTTTTCAACGCACGAAGGGTCTTTTGTTTGCATCCTGTGGAAAGTTCTATACAAAAATATATGAACAAGCTTGATCTTCTAATGGGGTACCATTTACTTTTAAAGTGAGAGAAAATAGGAAAGGAAGGTAATCCAACATCTTTTTCTACAGACGTTTCTTTCAGCTAGTTTTTAGTTCATTGCTTTCAGACTTGTTCAGTGTACTCAGTCACCTCTTCAATATAAATATTTTAAGAACTCAAAGAATACCAAAGCCGGTGTGCCACTGCTTTCTTGGAAAAATTACTGATTACAACATAAATATTATATAAAATATAAACACCGTTAACTGTCTCGAAATATACAACCTTTTGGCATCAATGTGCATTAACTTGTATATTGGCTTAGTCACTGTACTATAATAATACCCAATTTGCTTAGCTAATTAAATTGAATGGCAAGCCTTGGCCCGTGAAGGGTTGTTGCGCCTGGGAAAGAAATTAAATTTAATTATTCATACGCAACAGTCTTATACTTTACAGCAGGAAATGCCTTTTTGAGGAAACAATTAATGCATTTTTACAGCAAGAGAATTTATGTAGGAGACCCAATGTAAGAAATATTTCTGCATATATTGCTCTGTGCAAATTGAACTCAAATTCTGAGGACGTATTTTTAATATATAGAACGAAAATACACACAGTTGCACCGATTCGGGCAGAATTTGGTTTAGGTAGCTTTTAAAATAAGGTAAACAACCAAATACCATCTAACTTTGAATTTGATATTCCGCTCCACAACATTCTTCCTATTCTTCTTTCCCCCCCCCACCAATCTTTCGTGAAACTCTCGTTAACTCTTTCAATGGGCTAACAACTAATAGGTAAAAACTGAAAAAGCAAACAGAAACAAAGATCTCACAAATCAAATATGAGTTACTCTTCTTCCTATTCTCTACCAATTTATACTTCTTCTTGCTCTTCTTTTTGTTCTGCTGCTTTATTTAGGGTTAGCAATACGTCTCCACGACAGTAAAATATTTTTAACGTAAGAGCAGCAGATAAATCGAAATCAAGATCCATGTTTTTGTTTATGGTACTCTGATGTTTGGACACTAAAAGTTTCTCCATAAGTTATAGATTATGTTTAATACTATATTTTCCTTTATTTCAATAAGCCGTATTTTCATTCTTTCTAAATATATTTATTTCTTTTCTCGAGCGGAAGAAATGCCATTTAGCACATTTATATAGATGAGGTAAGATGTAAGCAAAGAAGACAACTGACAAATGAAACAACAGTTCTTTTTCATATTTTAATATTTGTAAACATCCTCAGAAAAAGCAATCTTATTGCCGGTTGTAATAACATCACGATATTCTAGTTGTGCAGAGAGAAGAAAAGTTTGGGGATTGAGAGCAAAACGAGAGGATGAAATATGAACTGGAGAGAGGAAAGAAAGGGAGAGGTAGAAACAGAGATTATGGACAGAGAGGGAGAGAATTAAGAAAGGTGCAAGTAGAAGTGTGAAAGTGGCAGAGAGAGAGAGAGAGAGAGAGAGAGAGAGGGGGGGGGGGGGGATAATACAGCAGGGGTTTCACCATCACCATCACCATCATCATCATTATTTTTTTTGTTTTTTTTGTTTTTTTTATTTTAATTTTTTTTATGTTTTTTTTTTTTTATTTTTTTTTTTTAGGTGACACATGGTCATTTATTTTCATAACAGATACTCAAAGTTAGCTTTTGTTTTTTTATTGTTTTTTTATTTTATTTTTATATATATATATATATATATATATATATATATTATTTTGATTATAGTTGCATTGTCGTATTTAAAGTGCAAGGCGTGTTATGTACGGCTGCATTGATTTGCTAAGACCAGAAGTTATCAGTTGCCAGCGTGCCTGTCTCAGAAAACTGACCCAATCCTTCCTCTGCGCCACTGGGCCATTATTCTGTTTAAGGATCCAGTACATTGTTCCCATTACCAGCCAAACTACACAGCGTTGGAGTGCAGTATTCTGAAAATGAAATTCCAAACGCTGGAGCTTCTCAAGGCATGGTGGAGCTTGCGGTGGGCACCATTTGGCGACGTAGGTCCTGAGCTCTACCCAGATGACTTCAACCTGCTTACAGGAAGCAATCCGGTGGTCCAGTGTGTCGACGGCGGCACAAGATGGACATTGGTTTGACTGTGCCCTTCCATGTCGCCAGAGTTTATCCGCTGTCGGTATAGTCTCATTTAATACTTCATAGGTGGTTTCCTGCCAATCACTGGGCACATGTTTACAAAATAAATTCTGCCAGATCACTTTCCACTCCCTGGTATATTTCTCTGCCACTCTGGGAACCAGATGAACTGTCGTGAGCATACGGTAGTGGTTCCGGGTGCATTCGAAGGCCGTAATGGCATCGTTGTTGTCCAGAATTCGTTTTAGGTGAAGGACAGTGGGTTTAAATCCGTTGAGTGCCACCTGAGGGTTATGCAGCTGTTCCTTCCAGAAATTTTGGTCAATGGATGAGCCAGATCCGCGCAATGATTGTGTGGCGGTTTTCCCCAATAAGGCCATGCATTTCTTGGCAATGTCCACTAAGCCGCAACCACCTTTGGACGGAGGCAAACGTAGTTGAGGCCGGCTCACCTTATATGCTTTTCCAGTCCACAAAAAGTAACCAAGGAGTTGTTCCAATTTCTGTGCGTCACGTTTTGCAATCGGCAGAATCTGTGCCACATACCAAATTTTGCTTAGACCATAAGTATGCAGGTACCAGATGCGTTGTAGCAAATTCAGGTTCCGGATCCTCGGTCATTATTAATACAGAATATAACACAACTCGTGCCGAAAATGATTACATATCGTACATTAGGCCAATGATCCTCTTAAAATCCAGAATATAGAAGAAAAGAGTCTCGTTTCAGGAAATAGGAACCTCTGGCGCAATAGTCCGTACGGGCCAAGACTTAACGCCCGGCCGCTGCGTCCCCCACCTCTGCCCACTACAGGTGGAATGAGTGGGGTGCAGTACTGGAGGTTGGGACGCGATCACCGTCCCGAGTCCTCCCGCCCAGTTATACGGTCTTCGCGACCTGGGATCACTATTTCTTCATCAAATAGCTCCTCAGTTGGCTCCTCCGGGACCTAACCCCGTGCCAGACCTCCCCACGTCGGTAGCGGGGATCAAACCCGGGTCCTGTGCGCCAGAAGTAGGTGCTCTACCACTGCGCTATGGAGACGGTCGGAAATGAGGAAAGCAGTTTTTATTTTACTTGTGAATAATAAATTAGTGTTACGTTTTATCATGTCGTCATGTGAAGCTCACTTCTGAACAGAGGCATACGAAAATGTGCGCATGGATTGTGTAGAACTCAGTTTCTACTTCTAGTGTTTAAACTCCTATCTAAAAGAGCATTCCCTATTTTACACCCAACATTTTCATTTGGTTACGAAATATCTATATAAAATTCTATCAAAATGAAGAGAACTACTCAAGAAATCCACTAAAATCCAAAATGTATATTTTATTTTATTTATAATGTTCATATCTCAATTTTACATCCTATACAACCAGCTTTGAGAAAATAAAGTTACTTTTTCACGTAAACAAGTGTTTGGGGTAGCGGAGTTTTAGGAATTTTGTACTTTTAAAACTTGCTGAAGTTAAATGAGTTTCATATTTATCTGACATTTCGTTTTTGAGTTATGCTGTTCAGAGACAGGCAGATAGTTCTCTAATAAGCTTTCTGTGGTACTGAGCTTCCGAAAACTGAACTTCTCGTTGGAATCCTAATATTAAATTTTTGGTTGAAATACCACATTTTCCTCTTATTGTTTTAGGCAAACGGCAGAGAAATTAAAATGTGAGAAGCCGTTATAAACTGTCCCCGCATAATATAATGGACACACATCTTATCGATGAACAGTAGCATCTGCAAAGCTTACATTAGGTACTACTCTTTCTAAGAAACAGTTCTCACATATGTATATAAGAAGTGGATGATGCCACCTTAAAGTTTCTGTAAATTCTGTCTCGTACAACATCATTACCTATCAGTGAACAAACATTTCAGAAATGACCCATCTGCAGGAGAACTTAGCGAAAGGAAGAATGTTTTCAAACAATATCGTAGCGTGTAGACTGTACAAAGAGGAGGAATTAGCATCTGAGTTCATGATTCACGCGGTATCATGACTCTCTTTGCTATAAATATATAAGAATACCAAATTCGCTTTGGCGTTCTCATCCAAGGATTCTTCAATAAACCTTTACATTGTTCAGGTGAACTGAAGGACTAACATTTGTTGAACTTGACTCTGTTAATAAAAGCTAGCAATTAGAGGCGGGTTGATTCAGATAAATAACTCATTAAAGGACAGAGAGCTACAAATGTACCGTTATCAAAAAAATGTTACATATGCATCGAAATATGACAACAGTGACAAACACACTGGTTCGGTTTGTCCCCAATGTCATTTTATAGCTGACAGTGACATGATTAGGTTCAGATTAATCAATACAACATGGTGCTGCGTATGTGCACCTTAAAGAGCAGTTTCGTTACTTCTGGGAACACAGTATTCACGTGCATTTTTACAGGCCTCTTTTTATAGAAACACATTGATTATTTTGAACATATTGCAATTGTTTTTAGAGAATTGTTTTTAGTAGAGAGACTACTTAGATAAAATGGACAAAGTGCTGTACTCGAAATAAACATCCGATTTCAAGCTCTTCAACCGAATAAAGTCCACCGTTGCTCACAAATTGTGTTCTTATATGTCAAGGCTGGACAACTGGTGCTCAGAGAGTGCAGATTGATCACGACCTTGACCCATAACTTTGTTTAAGAGGTAAAAATGAAGGTCGCTCATTGTAAGGCGCGAAACGCCCACGCCTGGTGTGTGTGTGTGTGTGTGTGTGTGTGTGTGTGTGTGTGTGTGTGTGTGTGTGTGTGTGTGTGTGTGTTTCTGAGTGTGTGTCTGTGTGTGTCTGCGTCTGTGTGTATCTGTGTCTGTCTGTATGTGTCTTAGTATGTGAGTGTGTCTGTATATCCCGGTGTGTCTGCGTGTCTCTGTGTGACTATGTGTCTGTGGCTGTGTCTGTGAGGCTGTCTGTGTTTGTGTGTGGCAGTATCCATGAGTGTGTGTCTGTGTATGTCTGTGTGTGTCTGTGTGTCACTGTGTGTGTGCATGGGTGCGTGGGTGCGTGCGTATGTGTGTGTCTGTGCACGCGCGCGCGTAATTAAATCAAGCACCTCCAAAAATGGGAAGCGAGGATTTTGAATGTACAAAATAACCTCTACATAAAATTTTTTACCGTATTCCTTAATTTCTTACAAACAGCTAATTCAAATAACACATGTTTACGATACAACATGAACAAAAAGTATCATAATGAGATTTCTGTAAATAGCCTATAGGATTTTATGCACTGTAGAAACATAAGGGTTAGAGAAAGACGTGCTACAGAAAAAAAATATATTATATAAAATACGTGATTAAGACTACGTAAAAACATTTTTAACGTAGACCATTTTAGAAATATTAGATAATGTAACTCGTAAGTACTTTGCTTTGGTTTTCGCGCAATATATTCAAATGTGAGCAGTTGAGTGTTTAAATTAATGTCGGCAAATTGATAACTACATCTATACATGAAAATATTGAAGGGATAGATCAGGATTTCCCCATGTCCTTTACAATTTTTAAGGCAGCCGGATAGGTTTGTTTAGCAGGATAAAGAAATTACAAAGCAAATAATATAATTTTTGAACATAATGACATTGGCTACAGTGAAATAAAATTTTCTGAAAATGAAAGCATTGTTTAAATGACCGCTAATTCTCTTTCTGGATAACTATAACATTCGATTGGTCAATATACGTAAAAAGTATTCCAAGTTATGGTTTTTAGAAATAAATATTTAGTAAGATAGAACAATGAGGAATAGAATGAGGAGGTAATGTCAATGGGATGCGACATGTCTAGAACATTGATAAAGATATAAAAAATAATATACCGACTGGGAGGGAAGTCATTACATTAATTTAAACCAGTGGTAGATCTCGGTATTTGGAACTCATTTTGTATCTTAAGTTTTTGTCTCCGACCATTTCCTATGGAGATATTTTAGTTTTATCGAAAACATCCTGGCAACACTGCAGATTGTGTGGGTGGTCACTTTCCCTAGCTCCGTACATAAACAAACAGCGTAACGGTGCGTTTTGAAAAGAAATTCATACCTTGCCTTGTCCTTCCGCGTGTACTGTGACAGTACAGGCCAATCACAAGCGTTAGCTCCCAACACATTAGCTGTTTACATCCGCAAACCAGGTCAATTCCCTGACCAACCTCAACACAAGGTTGTCGAGTTACGTCATCTCTGAAATAGCAGCTCGGAGTATTCCTTCACGTCTTTTAAGTGATTATTTCCAAACCCTGTGTGATGTCCCATAATTACTACCGAAGTTATGTCAGAAATGTTACTCTACGCCTCTTACAAGTAACAGTTATCTTTGCACATTCTTGTGGAATTACGCATCCAACTGGAATAAAAAAACTATTTATTTTTTCGAAATCGGCTGATCAAAGAAGGAAATGCCATTCGACTTTTTGTTTGTAATGCTTCTATGAAGCATATATTAGAAGTAATATAATAACTTCCCTTCTACTCTGTGTATATAAAATTATATATAATTTTCAATGAATGTGATTTACAGTTAGCGAACGTTGACAAATAAAATATGGAAGAACACATATTTGGAAGTATATAAGGCGATGGATACACGGTACTACTATATGGATGCGAAAAGTAGGCCTTGGATGGTGTGAGCATATTAATTAAAAATGAGTAATGACAGACTGGCCCGACAGTTAATGAGACCATTGGGGCAAAGAGACGATAAGAGAGCCACGAGGATGGGAAGATACTCTTAATATTTATGTACCCTGTATGAAAAAAAGGCTTCAATAGCCTAACTTAAAGAGGAAGATGGTGATGTTTGTTTAAGCTAACGGCAGAAACAAAAATAGAAGGGGATGAATGTTATTTTCGCAAACAAAACCCTATTGCTATATTTGAAAATATTTTAGACGAAAGGCGCTTAATGTAAAATTCAAATAGGTAAGATGTTTCATGTAAATGGCGTGTTAGCAGGTTCTTAATTTAACAAAGGGGAACAAACATGTGAGAGGGTTACACATCACAATTTTTGTTTTTATGATCAAATTTTTCATCGAAATGACAACCATAAAATGCCTATGAGAAAGACATTTCATGTAATTTTAACAGTGTAAGCAGTTTATTAGGAGCTCAAACTTGTAAATAATTAACTCTTCACTATAGCATACATTCTAAAAAGATTTCTTAGAAACAATGAGCCAGTACTTTATTTGTAACAAGTGCATTTCACACAAGGTCTGATTCTTTCTTCGTCCTAACCTGACAATTCCAAAACATTTTGCAGTACTGGTATTTGCACACCTAGTCATTGGAGACATTAACGGAAACGATGGACTTACGTCCCAACTATAAAACATTTATGTTATAGCGGGTCTTCAGATTTATGCGATCTATACCGCCAGTTAGTTTAAATGTATGGCGACATTATTAGTTCAGCAATCGTCTTATCTCAAAGGGGAGGTGCCAAACCGAACCTCGGACTGCATGCGTTTCCGACTTCGTAAATAGGTTGATGTATTGCGGTGGTGTAGAATTGGCTTTCATTCGCGAGATGGAGGTGACCACCGATCACAGAATTTGCATGGTTGAATGCTAACCACTTTCGAAGTGGAAGGATAGAAGGGGAAGTCTATCCTTACAATATTAGCCACTGTGTGAATGATTTTCTCCGCTGTTGCTCAGAATTTCATCATGTTTGAGACAAACCACGATAAAAGGCTTAAAAGAGTGGACATATCTAAGATTACTCATCTAACGTTAGATTTTCATGTATTTCTATATTGCTTCAACTGTTTCTGTAGCTGTTATTACAAAACCAATATTTTGCTTTTGCGTATTCTTTTCTTAATTTACTCTGTGTAGGCCAGTTTCCATTTACTGCTTTAAAGAGTATGAACATGCTTTCTTGTAATCGCAAAGTTGTGTTATTAAAGCCGAAATCTCTACGGTACAAAAACCATCAAGTTATTTGAGTTATCTATCACTATACATGTTCAGATTGTATGTTTACAACACGCACGCGAAAGAAGCTTTTTCTTTCTTTACCTGATTACCCTCCCCTTATATAGAACGTACACCCCCTAAAATGTAGAAACCAGTGCCTAGGTCAGATGCCTCTCGGGCAGCAGAAGAAGCTATGGACCGGACGGAGTGAAGACCTGGAAGCGGGTAAGCTGCAAAAGTGAATACTGGCAAAGTATGATACAAGTCCCATTGTTGACTGGGAGACTATTGGCATACACCCCTTCCATTTATCTTTTGCTAGTTCTCTGCCAGAGGCGCTTGTGATAAACTCGCTTCAAAGTACTGACGTCATGCGCAGACAAACCGGGAGAAAAGGCAGATTAAGTCTGAAGACCCCGGGGAAATTTACGTTCATTCTGATATGCCAAAATTACAATTAGTTTAAATCCCCGTTATTGGTATTGATATTTAAATTCTTTATATACTCCTTTCTTATTTGCTAAACCAATGAAAAACCATTGGAAAATAATCAGAATAGAAATACAAACACCATATTTTATAACATCTCTTCATTCTGGCTTTCGTAGTGATAGTAAATAGTTATTAACTAACTGCCTTTGAAGCAGTGACGCCACATTCGCTGTTAACCCGATACCCCTGTCCATTCATAAGTTAAATATGCGTTTATGATGCCAGATAGGATAGCTCCTTACTACTAATGAATCGATTTAGGGAAAAATAAGAATGCGCAGGATGCTTTATAGATTCCGTATGTCTGTTCGATCTGGAAACACTTAAATATATAATACGTAATGCACCTGAAATGCCTAATGCTACATAAATTATTTCAATGAACTCTCATTTTCTGCAGAACACGTTTTAATGCATATCTCGTGGTTTACAAGCTACACAAATTATACTAAATTTCATTCAGGGCTTCACAAGTTGTTCAGGGAAAATTCAGTATCTGTAATTATTATTTAATTCGTATATTATAAACGTATATTTGAATAAAAATCCTTAGCCATCTATTTGAAAATGAAAAATAACAATTGTAATTTGAGAACCTTCACCTGGATTGTAAAAAAATGAGACTATGAAGTTTTATATTTATTAGAATTTCTGTTTCTGGGAAATGTTTTTTTCTTTCATGGATATTTTTCTAAAGCCAGTTTTCTCCGTTCACTGTCAAGTCAAGACATATATTTTCTGTAGAATTTGTATATTAAATTTTTGGGAGGAATAAAATTCTTCTACTATAGATGCGTGGTAGAGAACGTAAAAACCAAGTCCCTACTGGCCTTAATATTACACAACGCTTGCAAGGTTAATGAGAAATAAAACAATGGAAATCAAATTTCAAAAGCCTATTGTCTGAATTGATGAAACATTTAGTGGAAAACTCTTAATATTATTTCGTAAATGGTTACAGTTACAAACAACGTTATTTCGATAAAATGCGCATATTTCTAGTATTTTCTCTTTGTTTTAATTTCCCATTTGTATAAAATCTAATAAAAACGAAGTGAACTTCACAAGTTATTCAGTGGAAATTAACACTGCACCTTTAATTTACCACTCCAGTCTGAAATATATATTATAATTCTAATTAGAGTCGCTAGAGCTATTTTTGAGAAACTCAAGGTTTCCTTGACGTGCGGGGAATTTCACGAGAATCTTCATCTTCCATCCTTGAAAGATATTGGATTTAAAATATCAAGTTTATCAGACATTTCGCTTTTGAGTTATGTTTTCCTCTCCCTCCCCCCTTCCTACTCTCTTTCATACGTATGCGCGTACTCGCTTGTGTAAGGTAACGTTTCAAAGAAACCTTTCTTTAGAAGATGAGAAGGTTTACTAGAGATGGATCAAGACGTGCAATGTGAACTGACGAAGGTATTCAGGAGGTGCAGACTAACGAGACGAAACACCAGCGTCATTATGGGTCTCCTCACAACAATACCGATTCTCCATAAGCAACAAAATGAGAAAGTGAAGAGCCTCACACAGCCATCTAGTCGTTTGTACTTTGCTCCGGATTTGAAAACTCTCAAGAAGACATTTTAATGTCCGTATACGTAAGGGTGGTGCACAAAATTCAGCGCATTATAAACATCACATGCCGCTTGATTTTAAGCTTAATATTACTTTTTGCTTTTAATCCACTTCCCTTTTAAGTATCATGCGTGGGAAGTTTAAATTACTGCACTTCGTACATTTTGCATTTTTACTGCAGATGTTAATAAACTATTCTTAAGTCGCACTAGCGTGTGTAGTCCGTTATAATAGAAAATAACAGTATAAACAACAGACAAGGTCTCACCTTACTTACAGGATCTTTATTTTCCAGGTAATAAACGCACTCCAATCAGCAACAAAAAGATGGAAAATCAGTGTAGTTGTGAAATCTTTCCACAAGTACTGGTACTGCATTTAGGAATCAATGTTTGGGAGAGAGCAAAGAACCCTTAAGATGTTTTAGTAGAACTGTACAGTGCTGAAACATCTACAAACGAAAGCTTTCCAAATGCGGTGGTTGCTGATGAAGGGCAATACAACGACGGGTTATTACAACCTAGAATAAATTATGTATTATGAAGAAAAACTAGGGAATTTAACTTGCCTCTTAAGAGGACTGATTCGGCAGACCCAAACTCGCTACTTTCTCGGTGAACTCCTAAACTGTTAAAATGAATGTTTTCCAAAGATCAGAGCCTCGTAATTAATTAAAAATATACATTAGATTGGTGCACCAGACATTAGCAGATTCAGTACACGCAAAATATTGCTGCACAAAATATACAATACTACTGTATATGAACATTTAATTCCGTAGTACAAAAATTACTACAAAAATATAAGCGTATAATTAAGAAGGCAAAACAAATAGTTATACAAAAGTCATTAAAATGCTGACAATAAAGGCAAAGAGACCTGGAGAATAATGAAAGGGAAATTATAACTGAATAACACAAACATCAGAGATCATTTAGAGAATACGGATAATGAAACAGCTGAATTATTAAATAATTATTTCATTAACGTAGGAAACCAAATCCGAGAGGTGCGCTCATCCATTCGGTACCCAACATTAGGACTCCATAATAAAACTTGTAGTTGGCTTAGTTAACACCTTTGTTCCAATGTTCAAGTATCACTCCAGAAAAGATTATGGAATTTTTTAACAAAACTTAGGCCAACAGCTTCATAGAGATGGGGTAAACTGTCACCATTTTTACCAACGAAAAAAAAAACCGTGAAATTAGTGGATATTTAGCCAAATAATTAATTACCCCCATGAGACGGATATCTTTCCAGAGAGAAAGAGCTACGCATTAGTAAAACTATTTACAAAGCAGGCAAAACTAAATTTAAAAATTGCTGACCAATGTTTATTCCTGTTTCCTTCTCCACTACATTTGTAAAGATTGTTCATTCACAACTCATCTCATATGTAGAAAAGTTTTCCAGGCTAAAGCTCTCCCAGCATGGATTCCCAGAAAAATATTTACCAATATTTGGTGTAGCAAATTTGGTCAGCGATGCTTCTAAAATGTTAGATGAAAAACAACAAACAGCTATTGCAATATGCGATAACTTCAAAACTTTTAACTAAGTCATTCACGATATATTGCCAAATAAATTAAAATTCTATATAAAGGAATATAATAAAACCTCGAGTCCCACAAAGAAGTGTTTTGGGGCACCTATTTTATAATTTTAAGCGTATGTGACAATAAAACACTTATCTTATCCTATCTAATACTTCTGAATGCACCCAGTCTATTAATAGGCTACCATAAACGGTTCATATTGTGACGCTGGGTGCGGCGCAAAACAAAGGACTGTCGGGGCTAAGATTTCCCACACCACTCACGCTAACTTACTCGTGACTAACAACAATGAGGCGGAAAGACAATGGGGTTTCCGGTGCTTTCAAGCGTATCACCTGCTGTGTCACTACCTGCGTGTTTGAAGAAGTTCGCGAAAGGTCCGTGTGACGTCATCCCCACAATATAAGGAAGCAAAGAAGCAGTTGTGAGTGAGTTACAGTTACACACGATTCGATCAATGTGTAAGCTGTGGGTGTGCATCGTAAAAAAGATTTCATGGGCGTACAGTGATTGCATGGTAGAAAGTGAAGAAAGACACTGAAAGGACTGAGTCAAGATTACGATAAATACAAGCTGTGGTTTTGGTGGCTCAAGATGAACTGCAATTTCAATTCATTAACTTTAAAAGCAGCACATCATGTCTCACCTCTCCCAAGATAATATTAACTTCAGGAGCCGTTTGTCGTGTTTCGAGAATATTTCTTACAGCATTGGGTGCTTTATTTAATATCATGTAGAGAACACGGAATGGTGCCTTTTTCTTTTTCTACTCAGAATGTCAAATATGACCTAACAACGCCAGGAAAGAACGAATAAACAAGCAGAAGTCTGTATTTACTCTCTTTAATAAGAAAATGTAGCGGCGTAACTGCTGGCTACTGGTGGCTGTCATATTTCCCGAGCAGAGACAAATTCATCTCCCTTCTGAATGTTGCAGAAAGTACTATGCGTAATTAATGTATACAGAGCATGTGCGCAACAAGGGCTTATCACAAGTAATGTCACAAGACGTTTGACATAACCGATAGATTCTTGAGCGGAGCAAGAGGGGAAGGTAAGACCACCGAATGATATTTATCTGGAGTATTTCATATATAAAATATGAGTTTAAATACTATATTACAAAGATCTAACCAGAAAATGTTAAAAAGAAACCGAAATATATTCATTTCGACTAGTGTAGCTTGACTTACTCAGCACTGCTGAGCAAATTAAAAGCCAAGAATTGCAGTGAGCTTCTCTTGTTATAACTGAAAACCAGTTTACAATCTGAAATCTCAATTTATTTTTAACACTAACAAATAGTCTTTCTTATGGAAATATATATTAATTACTAGCTTAAATAGCCGACGTTGCCCATGGTTTGGCGATTTTATCCCTACAACTTGTGGATACTATAAAAAACCCAACATAAATAAAAACACTAGGAAAACACTATGCAAAAGCACTGTTGAACAGCCCCAAATATCAAGGAAGAAAAGCAAGTAGAGAAAGCGTGTGAGTGTAAGACGTTGCATTTATATATCAATAATGTAGTAAATTGTATACATTCTTTGTAGAAGAGGTAGTAGAGAAAGAAATAAGAATGTGTTTCGTAAAAGAAATGCGAGTAAAGGTATCCATAAGAATATGATGCGCTGCATTCAATTTCAAACATCGAAAAGTGAATGAATTGCTTATAGAAGAGGGAGTAGGGAAATAAGTGTGACTGTACTTCATAAAAGATTTCAGTCTAGAAAATTGTATGAATATGTATGTTGAAGGGTGAATGGAGAAAGAAATGTTATCGTGTTTTGTAAAAGAAAGATGTGTAGAGAAAGATGAGTAGTGTAAACGTCATATATGGCATTTCTATTTCAGTCATAGAAAATTGTAATGAGTAGTATGTTGAAGGGTAAGTAGGGAAGGATGTGTGAATTTATCACTAAAACGAAAAGCGAGTAGAGAAAACCATCTGAATGTTACATTGTATAGTAAAATAGTAAACATTCATTGTATATATAAAGATTAAAAGAGCAATGGTTAAAAATGCAGTTGTCAAATTGAAATAGAGTGCTATTTCACTTCGTAATCGACTATGATGTGTAATAAATTGTTTTTAGGGATTTATGGGATACAGTTGGCGACACTGGCTAAACAAAAGAATGACTAGTAATAATTTGTGCAAAACAAAAGAATGACCAGGTGATAATTCATATATGATAATTTAGTGCCCCTGTGTTTGAAATAGTCTTCCAAATATCTTACCTTATCCAAAAAATGCCGCAAGCGCCAATATCCTTTAACAGGACGGAGATGAATGGAACGTAATGTGTTGCGCTCACAAGAGTTTTTCCACTCGCTTTTCAGAAACTGTTCCTATTATTCTATTTACATTTTATTAATCCAGAATAAACTTTCAATACTCATTTACACATTTTGTTGTAGGATACAGTAGTAAACTGATAGAAGTTTAAACAGTGTGTTGCTTTGAAATATCATGCATGTTCTTTGTATGCCAACGAGAAAAAGATACAATAAAAAGGAAAGAAACGAATAACGCTTACTAGCTGATGAAGGTATACGCATAAGATAGCCGAGTAACTAAAATATATTTATTTGAAAATTAAAACCAAAAAAATAACATCTCAGAAATGGTTAACATCACAAAATGCTTTATGTAACAAATTTATTCTTTGACAACTGTATTTTTATGTAGTACGTTTTTGCCTATCTCTTACGATCTATCAGTTACACAAATGTCATTCAGAATGAGGGGAATTCACAGACTATTCCCGGAAAATTCATGATACATGTTTTATTTTTCATGTACATATCCTAAAAGTTCAGTATTTGAATAAAAATTTTCAGAGCCATTTTTGAGAAAATAAAAAATAAAAATTCTTTACTGAAAGGGTAGTTTGACGATGGAGGCTTTTTCTTAAGTTTTCGTGTTGAAGATGACAAACTTAAATGTGAACTGTGGTAATTAACAGATTTTTTGTTTTTGAGTTATACTGTTTACAGAAAGTCAGAGGGACAGACAGAGATAGACGTACAGAGCTATGTAGGTCTTTATTTAAAAGTACTTTCTTGGAGAATTCAGAGAGCCTCAAAACTTTATTTTCGATGAAATCTTGGTATTCAATGTTCGGGGATGCAATATTTCCTCTACTTACTATATGTATGTGATAGAGAAAATAAGAAAGTGTATGTGATGATTTTCATCTCCTAAAATATTGGCAACTTAGTTGTAAATATTCAGTGTGTTGCCTTTCTTGTTCTGTCTTCCTATTTTTTTAACGAATCACTTAATGCAACACGTTATTTGAAGTGTTGTATAGAAGTGGATGAATGCACATGTGCTTCATTGTGCACATAGAAGTTATGAACCAACTTATTTGTGGCATAAACTAGCCTGCCGGACGTTGCACGGGTTACTATTTGACTCTCGGACAACCCCGAGCACTGTATTCAGTGTAATATGCAATCAACTTTACCAGCGCGCAATGCACGTGTAACTTCTAAAAATGGTCAGCGTTTCGGGAACATTCTGTGTATAATAATATAATACAGCATAATATAGCCTAACATATTATATAATATAATGTATCCATGTGAATTTGTTGCTTAACTCAGATAAGAGGACAAACTTGGAAACAACTTTGGAACTGCACTTTCGCACAGAAGAATTTTGTTCCGCAGGAGTATACCAATACCCTTGGGAGGTATTTTTATGTTAAGTGAGAAGACGTGTGATATCTCTACTTTTGGAATATAAACAAAAAAGAACTCACCTCTTGAACTTTGCGGTGCACAACCAGTTTGTGCCATTGGTTATCGTCGAAGCGTACCCTGTTCGGTTTGATCTGCATCTCAATGCGGCCATTGCCCAAATTCATAGTCAACGTAACTCCTCCTTCCTTCAGTGCAAGGTTCAAGTAGTCCATTCCATCTCCTGCAACAGCAACAGAGTTACTCTCATTTGGTACTCCAATATGACACATCAAGGATTACAACAAAAGTGGATGGTGTCCGATATCGCAGACCTAGATATATGCTGAAAATGGTAGAGTGAATATATATGCATGTATACAACAATTTAACCAAATCTTAAGAGCCATTTCTGAAATACCGGAAATATACCTATAGACAAGAATTGCACTGTAGAAGCGGGAATTAAAAATGTTATTGTTTATGTAAAATCGGGAATTACACCTACATAGATGAACTTAAAAAGCAAAACCCTGTCTGAATATAAAATTTGATCGAAATCGTTAGAGCCGTTTCCAAGCTGCGCGGAATGTATATATATATACACACACGACATGGATCAAATTGAGCATATTTAAGTGAGAAAGGATGTGGTTGATTGTACTGAAAGGGTTTAAGTTTAGAAAATATAGAGACACAGCGTGGAGTGGCTTGAAAATGCACTGTTAAAACGTGTAGGACAAGGCTCTAATTTTGTTTACTAATGATGTCAATCACAATCATGAGGTAAGTTGTAATTTAGACAAAAATAAGTAATAGCGTGAAACGTAAAGCTCTCGATAATTTATGTGAAAGGTCGTTGAACTAATTAGAAGTGAAGTTTCAAACTCAGGAGCTGATGCCTCAAGTGCCGATGTTAACAGAATTCAGGAAAATGTTTATCGTGCTGAGGGGTCAATACTGCCATCTTTACCCAAGAATGTGCATGAAGTGCACACAAATTTAGAACAGATGTCCGTATTAAGCATCAGAAACGAAAAGTTTGTTATAATAAAATTATCGACAGTACTTTAAATGCTGTATGTTTTTTCAGTGAGAGCAACTTCCGCCATCGTTTTGAACATGATAAAACTTTTGTTGATGGAACTTTTGAGTATTGTTGTACAATTTTTATCAGTTATTCACAATACATGTTTTTAGAAATAATCAGTATATTCCATTAGTTTTCTGCCTTTTACCAAAAAAACCAACTGATACGTACGAAAACATGTTTCGTGAAGTTGTCCGACTTTGCGACAATATCAATTGGAAATTTAAACCAACATTTGTTGTTGCAGATTTTGAAATTGCCATACATAAAGCCGTGAATAAACGTATAGTCTTCCTCGTCTATAATAGGCTGTAGATTTCATTTGTCTCAGTCGTGGTGGCGGAAAATTCAATCACTGGGTCTTGCATTCGAATATAACGAGGGGACTAAAATTGGAAAGTGGTTACAGTGAACTTTCGATTTAACATTCTCTGATCCTGCTGAAGTTAGAGACGTTTTTGTTGAATTAATAGGCATCCAACTAGACAATCAAAAAGTAAAAGACTTTGCTAATTATTTAGTTACCACATTCATAGAATCCGAATCAATCTTTCCTCCTGAGATTTAGGTTTCAAATAATACTACAGCTGAAAGAACAACAAATACATGTGAGGCGTTTCATAGAGCGTTGTCATTACATTTTACCAGTGCACATCCAAATATTTACAAATTTGTAGAAGCAATGAAAGAAATCCAAACCAGCACTTACATTAAATTAAATGATACTGAGCATTATAATAGGGTCAACTCAGTACATAAAAAACGCAAACAGTACATAGAAGACCTAATTTTAAAATACAGACAAGGAAATACAAGCAGCCTACATTTTCTAAAAAAATATAACTTATTACTATAAGAACCAACGTACGACACTTAAACAGCATTTTAACAATACCCGTTGAAATGACGCAGAGTCCAAAGTCTCTACAAAATGGGAAGAAATGCTGAAGTGCAAAAACTGACCACAAGCGCAACTGATGAATACCCTATCTGGGGTAATCTAACCGCCGAGCGCAACTGATGGAATTGAAGCAGGTATAAACTGACCGGAGTGCAACTGATGTACTCCTTAAACAACGAACGAGCTCTAACTTTAATACCAAGAAATCCTTTGCAGTAAAAGCGGTCAAAGTGATTGCTGGTTCTCTAGCAAAAATAATGCTATATTTGGTGACATTAAAAATACTGAATGTACATACAAGTAATTCAGCGATGGCGTTATGTTTATCAACTGTGATAAGTATTAATGCTTGCGATTCACATGTTGTTGATAAAATTCCTCATTCAGGTAATGATTTGCTCCTGAAATCAATTTCAAATTATAGCGGTATTGTGCCAAATTCACCTTGTGTGCTGATGAAGTTTGGCTGCAGGATAATTGATAACGTAAAATTAACCTGCAGTGCAGTGACAAATACTTTTGAATTACAAGGGATCATATCAAGAGATGTAAGTAGTGTGTTAGTGTTATGAGTATGGTGTATTTACTGCACACTTACAGGCTATAGCTCTTATCAAGAACGAGTGCATGGACTGGTTTTACACATGTTAGTCGTGCAAAGAGAACGGAATTTCTTCTTCTTTAGCTAATTACCCTCCCTTTATGTAGGACTTACAAGTCAGTGCCTAGGGTAAGACGCCTGTCGGGGAGCACAGGAATCTATGGACCGGACAGAGTGAAGACCTGGAAGTGGGTGGTCAGCCAATCACCAGATATGAGAGTGAGGAAGAGGATGATACGAAATGCAGGTGAAGTCAATGACGAGAAAGGTGATATTGAAGAAATTGGTGGAATGAATGGTGGGGGAATCGGAGAACCCGGAGAAACCCCGCCCAGACGCCGCTTCGTCCACCACGAATACCATATGCGGGTCCCTGGGATCGAACCCGGGCCGTCTAGTGGAAGGTGAACTGTCTAACCACTCCGCCACGGCGCCGCTTACTATGAATTTCAAAGCTTTAAAAGATTTGGCTATCGCTCAATGTCTATTGTATTCTCATATTCCCCTTGTACCTACAAGGAAATAAGCAATAAGATAATTTGTACAAATGTTTATTTTAACTACATGAAGAAGATATAGAAATAAGAGTTTGTAAGAATGGTTAGTAGAGAAAGCCATGTGAGTGCAACACATCAATTTTTTAAAAAGTAATATCGCTATTCAATTGTATTTCAGTATAGTATGGTAAGGAATTTCAAGAGGAGTATGCAATAAACACGTTTTAAAGATTTGACTGTCCCTCTTGCTTCGAACCTGTAACGAAGTGTGTAATGAAGTAATTTATACAAACGAATTCAATAAATTAAAATGCATAAAAGAATCCAGCTTGTTTTTGTAACAAGAGTTTGTGGAGTGCTATAAACATAAACGATAATGAAAAGTCATTAGAATGTCAAAAATCCGTTTTTATTGCTTAAAACATTTAATTATCGTTTTATCATTGTAGATCCTTTGCAGATTTTGCTATCATATTACAGGCTACGTATTACAACAGTAGGCAGGAATCTGTGTGTGTGTGTGTGTGTGTGTGTGTGTGTGTGTGTGTGTGTGTTTCTCTGTGTGTCTGTGTGTCTGTAAACAGCATAATTCAAAAACGAAAAGTCAATTAAAAGCCAAAGTTGGCATTTAATATCTCCCAAGGATGCGACAGGAAGATTTTGAAGAGATTCCTCCACCTAAACTATCCTTTAGATGGAATTTTGTTTGAACATTTTGATTTTCTCAAAAATGGCTAATGATTCTGATCAAAATGCCATATGGTAAGATATTTCTATCTTAACTTTTCTGGCTATACCCAATTTAGTCCTGTTTACTCTTGATGACTTCCGCATAACTTATAAACTGTAAGAGATAGACCAAATCTTACTACACAAAAATGCACATGTAGTTAATACACACAGTTATATCAAAATGCATTTTGTAGTGGAGTGTGGAGTGATCGGGATATTCCTTGTTATTTGTGCGAGTTTTGCAGTACTTGTATTTTTCTCAGATGGAAGGTCATTATTCATTTTTTATTTTTTGGCTGTGCAAAGAGATCGGAATTTCAAAGCCTCATATAGCGACTAGCTTTAAAAGATTGGACTGTTGCTCAAAGCCTACTGTGTTGCCATATTGCCCTTGCACTTCCAAGAACATTACCAGTATTAAAATTTTTACAAGTGTTTCTCGACTAACATGAAGAGGATAGAGGAATAAGAGTTTGTTGCATGAATAGTTAGTACAAGAGTAGAGAAAGATATGTGAGTGTAACACATCAGATTTCTTTAATTAAAAATGTTCAACCTGATTCAACTTGCAGTTACAAATAACTGACATTTATTGTATAGAAGCAGGGTTTTTAAATAAAATAGTTTCGAAAAAATGTAGCATTCATGAACACGTGAGCATAGTATAATTTCGCCTGCGGTGCCGTAGTAGTAAAAACGGGCGTTAAACACTACAACAACAACAATAGTATAATTTAACCTGTAATACATCAGCATTATCCCCCTCGAAGTTTAATACTATAATTTATCATAAGTCTACATAAAAATTGTCTTCAGTTATAACATTGTTGTTGGATTGAATATCATTATTACTTAAGTTTTGTTACATAAATATGAATGCAAATAAATATAGTTTCATCTTGCAAAATTTTAAATTCATGCAATTGATATTAACAATGTTGCATACGTGCTCAAGCACCAAAGATAAAATATGTTTCAATATCCTTATGATTTGTGCTAGTATGCTATTGAAAATTTCCCTGCAATGAAATATTATAAAATGCAAATTTAAATCACTCCCTCTCCTACTATAAGCAAAATTTGATATGGTTTGTGAATGAAGTTTGCATCGCTGCAAAATAAATAAAGCAAACCACAAACTATTAAACGTATGGCGGAGAATTTCTCTTCACTTGCATTGTGCAGGTGATTTTCCATAGATGCAAATACAAATGTAATGTTAATTTTTGGCCTAAAGATTTTCGAAATTACGGTTGATCATATCAAAACCAAGCTTTTCTAGTGTAATATATTTGCACAGAGAATGCTGTATTAGTGTGGATGTATTGAGCTTTGACTTAGGTAATGACTCGGCATTATTAAAACATTTGTCCATTAGCTCTTGCTGCGCTGATTAAAATGGATTTCTGTCAGAGCAGTATGGTTCATAGATGAATTACAGCGAATGTAATTGGTTTTCACTTCTATTTTAAATGTCAATCAAAAAATTAACTTACCCTGGTGATTTGTTACTGACATTATTTCACGCGGACGTCACCCTACGGTGCTCATTATTCACTGATTCAGTGTGGTGCTGGCTGCACTGCTCAATCATTAACCAGAGATCTATAATATGCAATACTCTTGTATGTTGAGAAATATATTTTTTATCTAAATACGCTGCTGGTGTTTGTCAAAATGGCGTCTGAATCAAAAAGGTGCTGCAGATCTATTACATTTTGATTTTATCATGTCATGTGCGAGGTATATTTTATACGTTTTGGCACTTCGCTTTCGAATGGGTACAACCATATTTCCTCAGGGAATACCACAGTTTTTGTAACTTTGCCAAGTATTCAATATTTTAGGCTTAAGTGTCACAATATCCTTTTGTATTTTAATATCTCTGCATGTACAAATGTCCGCAGTGCAAGATCTGTAATTTTATGAACACGCATTTAAAAAAAAGAGAGAGAGAGAGATATCAACAAAAACAGAGAGAGAGAGCTTTACATTTTAGTATTCAATGTGGGGGGGAATCGCTAGTGAACTAGCATGAAATATCTTACATTACATTATTTAAATAAAGTGAAAAGTCGATTATTGTTAAACAATAATTTTTATAGATACAGGAGAAAATTCAATGTTAACTACGTAATTGTTTACTTTCCTTACAAGATTCAGGATGTTTTACTCATTTTATTGAGGGCAAAAGCAGACATCCACACACGCACGCGCGCAGACACACACGCATATCAAAGCAAAGAAGTAAAAGAATAAAAGGCAATAAATTAAACTAGAGTAGTACAGAACATTAATTTTTGCCATTTTGTATCGCTGGTTGTCATGTTTACTTGTGCGCTCTAATAATCCTGATGTGATACCTGATAGTAGTATGACCTACAGAGCAGCAGCTATTTATTTTTCTGCTTCTATTTTCGTAGCTTCGGGAATACAATTGGGACTGGTACTCCACTACATGACATGTCTAAAGACAAACAATACAAAAACTTGTTTTCCTTTGAAATCAGCCACCATAATTTCTACAGTCTGATGAGCCAAATTTCTATGAATATTTATTTAATATGCAAAACATCACAGTATTGTAGATGAAAGTGCATATAGTACGTTAACTTTATTTAGTTGTGATACTTAACATGCTGAAAATGAACTCCATCCGCCATTGAATTTCATTATGCTTCAATCCTATGTTCTTTAAGCGCTGAAGAGCCTTTCTGCAGAGAACAATGTATATTTTGACTGTCCCTGTGGTCTGATGGTTAGCATGCTAGCCTTACAATCCAGAGGTTCCCGTTTCTATTCCCGCCTGGAGGGTGGGAATTTTTCTTTAGCTAGAACTATTTCCCAGCCTGGAGTCTGGGAGTGTAAATTTGTGTGTGTGTGAATTTAATGTAATAACCCAAATTAATAGCAATCCAAAGACTAAAAACACTGTAAAGCGAGTGAACATCTTTGCTACTAAGCAATTGATCCAATGGTAAAAAGCTGCCAACATTACCTTATATTTAAAGCCACATATAAATAAAACATTAACAAAAATATTTCTACTTCATTCAAGGAGTAAATACGCCTTTCGTTGTCCTTACACATATGTAGATAGGATGACATCAACTGTTTAAAATTTGAAAGTGACTATTATGGTTGCATATTATATGTTCCTTGTACAAACTTGAAAGAAACAGAAAGCAAAACAAACAGATGCACTTTGGGTGTAGTGCTTAAAACATTGAAATATTCAAACGAATAACGTAAATATTTCGGAATTGGCTGAAGCAATATTTTAACGAGATCTATTACTTTTATCTGTTTTTTAAAGTTTTATGCTAGTATAAAATTCAGTGTGGATAAAGAGGATCTCATAGTTAATCTACAGAAAGGCAGATACAGTCATATTATGTTAAGGGCATAAAATTTTAACCAAAATCGT
Source organism: Tenodera sinensis (assembly GCA_030765045.1). NCBI lineage: Eukaryota > Metazoa > Arthropoda > Insecta > Mantodea > Mantidae > Tenodera > Tenodera sinensis. Next base: position 152,993,871 of record CM060961.1, on the reverse strand, counting down.
TAAAGGCATTTTTGAAAAAATGACGAAACTGTTGTGCAAATAAATGTTTCGTGTGGGGGAATTTCCTGACAAATATCGCCTTATACGATCGAATGGGAGTAATTTAGTGTGGGAAATTAAGTGTATCCGACTTTTCCTTAACCTGAGTTATACTATACTCTCTCGCTTTCACTCTCTCTCTCTCTCTAACTCTCACCCACACACACACAAATTTCTGAAAGGTCTCAAATACATCTTTACGTTAAAATCTGATATAAAATATATGGATCGAGTGAGCTATTTCCTTTAGAGAGTTATATATATGACCATAGGAATTATTGTCATTCTAATTATTCGTATTATAATTATTAAAGTAGCCATATTTTGTGAACGTAATTCTTTCAGTAAGTATTTTCCATATTTTTTCTATTGCATTTCAGTTTAAAAAACTTTAGTCCTTTGTAGTGCCTAATAATTTGTGAAGGAAGGACGTAAAAGGGAAATTTGTAACTCCTTTCATCCATCTTGGAGGTAAATTGGTATCCAACGTGACACTAGCAGAACACCGTGTTATTATCCATTAACAAAAACTCAGGTCTCCTTACTATTTAATGAAAAAGGACGACACTCATTTCACACTTCACAATGAGGATTTCTCTTCACTGTAGAAAGCAGACTTTTAAATGACTTTGAATTCAGTTCTCTGCACAGAACAGATGTTGTAACCATTGTCCATGGGTTTCAGCTAATTGTGTCCCACGCTTTGTGTGAATGCTGTGTTCCTTCTTTGTTCCTCGCTCTTCCAAAGAAATAAACAGAGCCCTTTCAGAAGCCACTGCTATCTTCGAGTTTTAATTTTACAGGACAAGGAGGCAATTTTTATAGCATCGTAAGAACGTTTACATCCCCAAGCGATGAAGGAAAAAAAAGTAAAAGAGGGCGATGAGGTGAAACAGGGCCAAAAGAAAAACACCCCGTTACAAAAGCAGTTCACGAGTTCCAGAAGTTAAAAGAGCCGATGATTTGTTTGTCACAATTCCCTTTCGAGTACTCCTTGTAAAACTGAAAGCGCATTCATATACTATATTTTTGTATTCTTTTTATGATATTGTTGCATCCATACCCCAAAACATTAAATTAGTAATAAAACGATCCCACTATTGCGGTGGTCAAGGAAAATTACAAGAAGCTTTATCTCCACTGCCCATTGCGTAAACACATCACTGTCGAAGTCGAATAGTTATCCTGGAATTATGTAGTGCCAAACTTTTTCTTCGCGTTACGTCAAGTTTGGAGGTCACGTGAACCAATCGGCGAGTAGAGCCATGCAGGAATAAATTGTGTAACTCTTTGCATCAAAACTCTTTCTCTGTTTCTTTTGTTTAGTTCTTAAAGCAGGTTTGGCCACCTCCATTGTACTTTATTCTCCGTTTAGAAATGTTTTTACTTCACATTTTCGTATTCTCTTTTTAGTTTTTGGAAAACATAACCTCTGATTAAAAAAGAGAGCTGCGGTGAAGGGTGACTTTTTTCGGACAGGAAGTAACGCCGGTGGTCTCGTACCGTAAACTTATGGCACGTAAAGAAGCTCAAGATTGAGAAAGAGATCTCTAACCAAAATTAAGCAGTATTTCACGCCCAATGTGGAATGGGTCGCTGAGAACCACAGCAGTTAAAAAAGATAATACCTACTTCAATAGCTATAGTTTTTCTACTAGATTTCGAAACAGTTTAATTGTATATCTTCAAATATTCGGTTATTCGCTCAAATATTGGTCTGTGTTAAATGATGTTGTTTATCTCTATACATACCCTTGAATATGCAGAAAAAAGATCTAATAGTTCACATTGGAGCAACTGGCAGCAGATTCTAGTACGAAGATAATGGAGAGGGCATTAAAAATGCCACGGTAGTGAACGTTCGTCGTCAGTAGGAAAGACAATATATTGCATGCAAAAGCGGACATTTTGGTCCTAAACTGAAGAATGTTGCAGTGATCTTTTTAGAATTAATGTTCAGCGTAAATCACATTCATTCATCCATTCATTGACTTCGTATTCCACGCTGTAAGGCAGACTTTTATATATTTATTAGTTCTTAAAACTTCAAAATTTCTGATTGCCAAATAGAAGAAATATATACGCTTTTATAATAACGCACTATGCCTTTCTATCGGCTCTACACATCATAAATGGATTTTGAAAATAGCTAACAGGTCTGTCATGAAAACCTTCCAATGGGTTTTGGGCACTAATTGGTAGAACAAGTTGGAACATTTTTAATTATAATATTCACTAGCCACACGTTGGTGCGACATTTGAAACATGTTTATTTTATTTGTACCTACACCTGTCATTAGGTATATGTTCCACTTGTTACTATTAATGATAGGAGGGATGGAAGGGTGGAAGCTTTAGCGTGCCTCTGCTACTCACCACCCAGTCTCCGCCGGCCGGCGAGCCTTAAGATTATTTTAATAATCACTAATCTCAGGGATGGTACGGATACATCAGATATATTAAATAAACTGTTTCACTTTTAAGAATTTCTGAACGTTTTATTGACACTTATAAATCACTATTTTTCAAAAAAATCACTCACAAGAAAAATCCCTTAAACAATGGCGAGGTCCGTCTCTTATCGAGTAATTACTCGTACTAGGCACAGCCAACAATTACTTTAGTCATTTTTTCTGGTAAAACTCACGCGATAGTTCGATCGCAATAATTGCTATCTGCATCATAGTTCACACTTGAGGAATCACAACAAATTCACTATTCGTTTTCAGTTTGTGTTTTATAATCAATACTTCACATCGAGACATTAAATTTTAATTCATCTCACTATTTTCTTCATAGCAAAAGACAAAAGAAGTCAGCCTATGCTGTCCATATCTTAGCTTGATAATGTCAGGGAGCCTTTCTGCTGCCTCTGTATTCACATTTCATACCGCCTCAAAGCTAAAGGTGAAGTTTATAATATAACAAAAATGAATCTGTCCACGGGATGCATTGGGAGAACAGTAATGGTAATCATAGATTAGATTTGAGTATAGTCTGCCTTTTCCAAACATACTGAGAATAAAAATCACCTAAACTAGTAGCAAAATAAGAAGTGAAGCAGTTTCAACAAACGTTGAATTTATTATGCTTAATATTCAAATTATAAAATTATAGGCAGTAGTCCATATTGTTTGACAATCTGTGGATGTTTAACCGTGATCTACAAGGATTCGTTTGTCATGCAACTATTTTAAGTTCATACACCCACTCTTTTAAAACAGTCATACATAGAAATGTTTCACTTGAATAATGACACAAATGTAATGTGTGCGTTGTCCGTATACACTCTCCAAATGTTCAGGACACCCACCTGTACATCAGCAGTACGCTGTCGCTGTGATCAGCGATTTTGTAAGCGGTTGGATTTTTGGTCAAACTTCAGGTATAAACTCAGAGGTTAACCTACAGTTACGCTAATGGCATCTGTCAGACCAATAATCGCTATGATACAATAGACATTAATAACTGTGCTCCCTGCAGCATTCAAATGCCACTCACATGTATTATGAATATACGCTAATTTACAAAAATCATCTAAATAAGAAATATAAGCCATTTCGCCAGCAAAAGAGAAGGTTCTGTCCTGTTTATTTCCTGCTCTCTCTCTGTGTATATATGTGTGTGTGTGTGTGTGTGTGTGTGTGTGTGTGTGTGTGTGTGTGTGTGTGTGTGTGTGTGTGTGTGTGTGTGTGTGTGTGTATCATGATTACTAATTACAGCTTCTCGGGTTAACAGCCGTGTACTATTTATAAAGCTGCTCGGCTTTCGACCATATCAAACTTGTTGGCCATAATTAGGAAATGAATGATCAATCAGTGGGCATATCAAACTCACGGCCTTCATCTCAGGGTTGCCAACATTTAAAAGTAAAATTATCCTACCAGCCACTCAAAATTATAGATTTGGATTCAAAATTATCGTACATCATAAAGCAAACACTACAACTATAAAAAATATCAGTATAATACTTATGAAAATATAAGAGTAATTATGTTTATTATATCCACTTACAAGATTGTTGACCTCAACAAATATTACAACTTTAATACTTATGTTTCTCGCACTATTCATCTGGAAGTTCAGCTTCCTCAACCGTTGCAGCATTGTACAAATTTGTTGTTGAGATAAACCTTAACACCTTCTCGGCGACTTGCAGAGCTTATGGTCTACCACGTTCTTTCATAAGTTGAGACGACAAAATGAGTTCATTTACCGTATATAGTGCCAATCTGTTTCTAACTTTGGTTTTTATTAAACCCAGTTTAGGGAAAAAACACTCTTTCCCAAGAAGTGCTTCTGTGGAGCATGGAAACCACTGATAATGCAAAAGCTGCCAGTTGTTTGAAATCAGTATTTCCACCATGGTGATATATGTTTAATAGCATTCCAGAAACTGTCAGGTTCCGGAGTGTTCTTTATTTCACATGGAATAGCACGTATTCCGAGTTTTCTACATTGATCATCAATTTTCTGAACAGTGCCTTCTTCATTGAGATTATCAGAACTGGGCACACTGGCAGGATAAAGGGTAGCAGGCTTAGTAGGCTTGGAAATGGTTGCTATGGGGTGGAGACACATGAGGACAAAAGTGGTGTCGTTATTTGTAATTAGTTTCATTTCGTTGGTGTAAGAAACCAGAGAAAATGATATTTCACCGATATCGAACTATCATACATTCAAATTATCGTACACCCCCATAATTATCGTACGAGTTGGCAACCCTGCTTCATCGGGAACTGCATAAAAAATAAACGCTCAACGAAAACACATATCTTCATCTCCTTGGAATCCAAAAAAGATGTTTAGAAAAATGTTTCGCGCGCCATACACACAGACACTCACTCGCTCACTCACTCACTCACTCACTCGCTCACTCACTCACTCGCTCACTCACTCACTCACGACACAAAAGCAAAAAGAAGAGCAGAAAAAGGAGACCATTTCAGATACTAAATTTTAGCCCGGAGTAGGTAATACATATTTACGCGCACAAGTGAAGATTTTCAAGAATATGTTCCACCTCAAACAGTACATTACATTGAAAAGTTCTTAGGTGTTATATTCTCTCAGAAATGCCGAGCGGGTTTAATTAAAAATGCATGTTTCAAATATTGAAATGCCAAGGTCCTGTTTGTAACATTGAAATCCTCTCAATTTGTTAAATTCAATATAACTTAGAAATGGGTGTAACAAAGTCTAACTGGATTTTGAATAAATAATTTAATTTGAAGTGACAAGAAACTGCTGCTGAACACACACACACACACACACACACACACACACACACACACACACACACACACACACACACACACACACACACACACACACACACACACGCACACACACACTGAAGAGGCTGATCCAATTGGCATTCGAACCCTGTCCTCTGAGCTAGGAATCGAGCACAGCCAACTGAGTCATCCAATAACGTGGAATGCATTTCAGTCAGTGGCGCGGAAGTGGAGTCCTGACAGGAGTGCGGAACGCGTGCATTGAAGGGAAAAACAATTTCACAAAATGTTTACTCAAGCACGGTACCTGTGTTCAAAGCGATCCAAGTAATTGCATAGGGAAGGCATTTCAATTACATCCAAACGCTGAATGGGACTGCAGAGTCCCGACAAAGAGCCAAGTGCATCGTAAAATGTAACGACGTAAACAGTTTTCTGACACAACATTCTTGGGAATGTTGATTACGTCATTCAGAGTGATTAAAGCTCCCATTTAATTTATTGAAAGTTCAATAACAGTGAACAAGATATGCTTTTCTGACGGAAAGCACCAATTCAACGACTGTCAGAATCTATATAGGAGATTAAGAACATACGAATGCCTTTGATGGTGTTGACGTTTGACAGTACAAAAATAACGAAAGACATTTTAATTTCAATGAAAAACTGCAGGCACATAAGTAGTTGCATACATGAAAGAGAAAAACAGTAGTTCGTGTTACAGAGAGTTAGCAATCAGCTACCATGCGAAAAAGAAACACTGTAATATGCAATAATCAGAAACATAGAAGGAAATTAAATTCTTTAAAAAGTTAACGTGTTTCCAGGGTGATGAGTTTCAAGGACAAAAAAGTATTTCACTTTTTCCATTTTGCCATTTAATCTACTTAGAATTTTAGCAAGTAAGTCATAAAACTGAAATGCAAAATTCAGAAAGGAATAGAAAAATGTGGTGTTGCACTCAAGACTTTCTCTACCCTTGTACAAACTATTCTTATACTTCTTGTTTTTTCCACATTAAACGAGATAAAAATTTGCTGAAATCATCTTATTACCAGTTTTCTGGTTCGTCCAGTAGGCTTTAAGCGATAGTCATGTCTTTTAAGCGCCTCATGATGCCTTTAGAGATAGGTTACCTTTGCACGGCCAATAGGTAAGAAATTGAATAAAGTCTTCCGATTTGAGAAAATATAATCATTAGAAAATTCAGATAAGTAACACGGAATATATAGGAAATGATTCACCCACAAAAATGTTTGACATAAATTGTGTTCTAATGACTTACTCTTTTTTGTGTAATAAGATTTTGTCTATCCCTTTCGGTTTACCAGTTATGCAAAAGTAGGTAATACACAATGAAGAGGAATTCTGTGATATTCTCAGAAAATTCAATATTTGCATTTTTTGTAGTAAAAGATCTTAAACATACATTTTAATTAAAATCGTTAGAGCAATTTTTGAGAATATACAAATTTGGTATTAATGCCTCATGAAGAAGGGGGAATTTTCTCGAAAATCTTCGTGTAGCGTCCTTGGAATATCCTAAACTTAAGTACTACGTTTGGTATTCAATTAACTTTTTGTTTTTTAGCTATGCTGATTACATATGGACACCACACACACACACACACACACACACACACACACACACACACACACACACACACACACACACACACACACATCTGTTGTCTCTCTCTGTATGCACAAAAACATCTCGTCAGTCGTTGCAGATACGGGGTTAAGTTTAAACAGTCTTTGTCGACACATCTTAAATTTGATTGAAATGTGTACATAATTAAAAGTAGTTAGATACCTCGAAGATACCTCGAATGGAGGTTGCAGCTGCATATTTTCGAACCTACGGTAAAGACCTTGGAACTTCGCTAGCTAAAAAGAGTACAACAATGAAGTACATACACAATTGACTGAAAAACAAACGGAGGAAAGTACGCCTTCTTCCAGGCCAAAATATTATTTTGCATATGTTATAAACACCTATTCCAAGCATCTGCTGTAAGGTGTAACGGTTTGTGCTCTTGATGGAGACATCCAGGGTGCTATTCTCCATCGGGAATTAACATCTCAATCTATGTTATCAAGTTTTATATTGGTTAAGCGCATTAATTTCTCTACTACATACCTAGAAGGTAGAGGAAACATCGACATTTCACGAAGAATATTTTTGAGGCTCCTTGAATATACAAAATAGAAAAATGTTTAAGTGTTCGTGTTTATGCGAAGGTCTTCAGTATCTTCGAACGATGCAACATGGTGCTTTTCAAGAAAATCGCCCACGTCTAACTACACTTCATACGGAACATTTTTCGAAATTTTTGAGTTTTTCAAAATTAGTTGAAAAGATTATGATTGAATATATTTACATAAGAATAACATATATTAATATCCTTGGAGTAGCTGTGAAGTCTTCTTCATTCGGAAGGAAATTTGTATACTTTTCTACAATTGATAAGCTATAAGAAACCTGTATAACAGTTCAGATGTCTTTAAAACACACAAATTATTTTATATAACCTTTCTATGGCATCAGCCATTTCGGAAATGTCCCTTGTAACTTGCTTTCATGTTTCAATACTATTGTCAAATGCTGAGTTGCTGTCACAGATAATGATATTTCAAGAGCAATATCTAGCGAATCCCTTTAAGCATTTGGCTATTGCTTCGTTTTCCTCTAGCCCCCGTTCTATTTCTGCAAGCATATGTCTCAAGTAACATGAAGTAGGTAGTAAAATAAGCTTTTGTAAAAATAGTTTGTAGAATGTATGTGAAAATAAGCGACAGCAGATAAATAATTTTATAAAAATATAAGACATTAGTTTATTTAAATATCTTCAACTCGTCTGAAGGACATAACTATTCTTTTTATTTTAAGTATATTGTAATGAATTGAGACTGAAATATATCCTTCTATCGGAATGCACCCTGCAATGCCAGGTTTGCTTGGACACTCCTTAGAGTGAGATAACTTTACGAATTAAAACAATACGAAAGCTAAAATCAAAGAAAATTAGCATCGGGAATATTCTAGAATGTTAACATATCGTTGCCTTGAATGAAAAGGTTTTAACTGAAAAAATTGAAAAAATGAGTTAATGTGTACTTTGATACTGTAATAATTCAATCTGCAACATATATCATCGCTGATGAAACCTAGTGTTCATAAGGGAGACTGAAAAATGACAGTTCTATTTGCAGAGAAAAAAGTTATCTCTTTGGGGTGACAATGTTCTATTTCCACTACTAATCTATTTGAACTGAGAATTACATGTGCGCATGAATCTCTTTGGAGTAACAGCATTCTTCTACGGTCTTTTATTATTACATCGGTGTTCCCTGTGTAACAACTGAGGTTATAGTGGATATAAAAGATATAAGAGAACATAAAAGTAACACAATGGACTTAGGAAGTAACTCACCTCCAAAGAAGAGCAGGAAGAAAGTTGCAAGCCAGAGCGAACAGAAAAGTAATGTCCGAAAGCAGAAACACGAAGCAGGGGAAGCATGTGTAAGCAGAAGAGGAAAATTGATTCCACAGAAACAAATACAAGCAACCAAGAATTGCTAACAGCATTGTGAGCTTAAGTGTAGTAGCAAGAAGAAATAAATAAATGTCCAATGAAGAAATAAAGCTTTAAAGGACATGATGAAATTTATGCCTGAACATCATAGTACTAGTTCTACTCTGCTCCATATATAACTAAAAGATTATAAATGATATGAATGTTTGTTTTGGTTCTGTTTTCTTTCACATTTATTTATTGTAAGCATCCTATAGAAAAATAATGTTCTTAGTTAAACCCAGAAATTTGTGTACCATAGCATATTAATACGCAATTACACACACACACACACACACACACACACACACAAACACACACACATTATATATATATATATATATATATATATATATATATATATATATATATTACAAATACACAAATAAAACTGCACTTCGTTTTATAATGAATAAGTAATTAAATTCATTTTATTGAACTTATTGAAAACTGCATTAGAACCTTATATTGCAAACAGTTTAGCTGATCAGGGAATAACAAGGTTCCAACAGCGAAGCATTACTACCGATAACTTAAGCTTTTTAAATTAACTGGACTTCATAATGATACAATCCTTAACTTAGTACAAATTTATGTTATAAATGCTCCATTTGTGCACAATATGTAACAAACTGTTATAGTTATTGGACTCTATTACTGTAAGACGTGGTTTCTCAGAACGACGAGATAGTCAGTACCCTGTCATTCCAAAGCAACGATATCCTAAGGGAATATTCATGGATTTACTTTTAAAGCAATATATAAGTTTAATGACAGTTCAAGTCGAGATCGTATATAACTTTTAGAATTATTTTCTAAAATGTCCAGTAAATACCAAAACGAAAGACACCAAACTAATTTAACAAAAGTGTAACACAATGTGTACATTTACGATTACGTGATTACTACAGCTCAATGACAATAGGCAGCAATAGAATGCCTAACACCTTAGCAACTTGTAATCGTAAATAAAACTAAAGACAGGAATGTAGTGATATATCACTCTCGGCCAACGCAAAGTTCACAACAACCAAGAACGGTAATCAGAACTAGAGTAACAAAGTTGAGGTGCATTTTAATGAAGGTGTTCGCAATTAACAGAAATCTTTCCCAGGCCCCGGGAACGGCAAACGACACTTGGCCAAGTTTTAACATCCATATTGTGCATGTCGCATATCAGACTGTTCATTGTAGAGTTATTGTGCACGGACGTAATATTTAAATAGGCGCCAGAGCTCTCTCTGGTCGCAAGCTGGAAATATGAAAGTGGAAGAAATTGAAGCATGTGTGAATCCTAACCTCAGATCTTAAACCACATTAAGCGTTGGTTCTTCTAGTCAAAGCGCCACCTGTAGCTATGTGCAACTCAAAACTAGCGATTGCCTAAAAACAGCAAGGGCTATAAAGAACAGCAAATCCCTGTAGAGAGAAAGAAAAACCAACAACTTCAGTATACGGACAGCTTGGTACGCTAGGCTTACTACTAGAGGAATACAAAATAGTAATGCACCTGCATTTAGAGAATGTTTACTGTATCGAATTCTGACGTTGGCTCACCCGCCTTACGTTGCCTGAATCATTCCCCAGTTAAAACCAAAGGAAATCCCAAACCACAAAATCTACTTTCCACATTATGATCAAAATGATCATCGATATACATACCCATTCTCGTTTGCGAGCTATTGTGAACCAAAATTTTTATATGCTACCTTGCTTGCCGTTCTCGTTTCGTTTTGGTTATCGTTCTCCGTTATTGTGAACCAGCCTGAATCTTTGCCAGGCCAGGTAGAACTGTGGTCACTATAAAGCAAGATAATTAACTCTCCATAACATCAATCTGATATTATCAGCAAACTGCAGCATTATTTTATGTAGCAAACAAGAAGAGCGATGTAGTGTCAAATGGTTGGCATAATGACGAGGAAGTGAACGAACGTTCCGTCACGGCTCTCAGTTTGCGGTTGGCAATTAGAGAACCCGCTCTCCGCCTTCCAATTATCGCTGATCCTCCGATCCTCTAATAGACGTAATTCTCTCTCTCTCTCTCTCTCTCTCTCTCTCTCTCTCTCCTCTCTCTCTCTCTCTCTCTCTCTCTCTGAGGGAAATTTGAAATTTTAATCCCGGATCATGTGGCAGATCGGATCTTCCCTTTACTACAAGCCGTGGAGTTCAAAACATCCCTTATTTGTTGCGGTCTGAGTAAGTTACAAGTACACAGGTTATTTATTCGAGTTTTGTGGTAGCAAACATCCGTCCGATGACAACAAAATAATAATAATAATAATAATAATAATAATAATAATAATAATAATAATAATAATAATAATAATAATAATAATAATAATAATAATAATAATAATAATAATAATAATAATAATAATAATAATAATAATAATAATAATAATAATAATAATAATAATAATAACAATAACAATAACAATAACAATAACAATAACAATAACAATAACAATAACAATAACAATAACAATAACAATAACAATAACAATAACAATAACAATAATAATAATAATAATAATAATAATAATAATAATAATAATAATAATAATAATAATAATAATAATAATAATAATAATAATAATAATAATAATAATAATAATAATAAATTATGTGTTCAAGTGTGGATGAATAATTTTAACAGCATTTTTAAAATGGTGTATTTTGGAAGCTCTTGCCAAAACGATTCCATCGGCACTTAAGATATCTTAGGTCCCATATAGAAAATAGGCTATATAGCAGAGGTGTCAAAAAGCGATATCGCGGGTCCTTCTCCTCCTTTTCTTCCTCCATCCACTTTGGATTAGTGGCATGGCCATACAGGGTAAAGGTGACTGACATTAGCTAATGCGGTACGTCTGCACCCATTTGAGTTTCAAAAAATAAGAAATTTAGTGTTGGACGTCAACATGTACCGTTACAAATTCCAACCGGGATCCTCCCAGCCCTTCCTTGCTATTATACCTATTGCGTCAGCAGCGAAGGGTAACTAGGAACATGGGCGTCGCGAAGGGTGTGCAAGGGGGGGCCGTGGCCCCCCCTTGGAAAATAACAAATGTAATGTGCAATCAATTACTGTAAGACTATTGCTTTAATTTTGAGGTAAAGTACACTTCTTATTTAGCATAAATTAACATGCTTATCCGTAACAAATACTATAACTCAATTTTTACAGTTTTTGGCTACAGAATAATGAATTAATTGCAAACTTCCAACATGCGGCCCCTCCCTGAAAAAAAGTCTGCCGACGCTCATGACTAGGAATGGGGAAAAAGTAACCACCCTGCTTCCCCTCAATGACACCGCTGGTCTAATACTTTATCATACATTATTTTAAATACTAAGGCCCAAATCTTCTGTTTCTTGCCATGTAATGGGAATACTAAGACAGTTTAAAGCCTGCGTATAACAAATGACATCTGACTATAGCTTCGATCGGTTTCATCCCCTTTATACCTAAAATGAAATGTGTAAAGAAATATAAATGCTTATCTCGAGTAGATAGGAAAATACGATTTTGTAGAAATACTTTTTAAAACAGATGTAAAATTAATGGCAGTAGAGGAAGTAGAAAAAGTCATGTGAATTCAACATTAGGTTTTTCGAATGTGTGAGCACAACATTTTCAGATTGATTCTTCTCTCTTTCTTTTCTGTAAGCAATAATTCCTGTTAAATGGAATTAATTTGTATTCATTTTAATCATTATATTAAAGACTCTCCAGAGTGTCCGGGTTTCACTACCTTCTGTCAACAGGGAAATTATCCAGGCATTATGAGTGGCATCTGTTTTCCTGTATCGAAAAGTTTTGCAATATCCGGAAATAACATGAGGTATTTATTTTTAGTTTGCCGAGATTGAACAGCAGGCTTTCCTCTGTGACGTGGCTAATGCATTACTCACCAGTTTAAATATGCAATGAAGCGCAGCGAAAGTTTACACAGCTCGAAAATGTTTCGCGTTGAAGTACCGCTTCAGGTTAGTCTTGTATTCACGAACAGTGAATCCTTGTGTCGTTCGCACGACCAAAACAGTAGAAGCCAATCAAACATCAGTAGAAACAATGGCAATGCATTCTTCACATCTAGCACATACGAGTACAACTTACGCATAGTTCTACTTTTGCTTTACCCACCTACGTATTTCCGTAGTCCTAAGTCACTCTAAAGTGCTTAGAATTGGTTGTTTAGTCTATGGCTAAAAAGAGACTTCGGAGAGCATACCTCTCCGTAATCAAATTAACGAAGAAAACAGGTTCTTTTTAATAATAATAATAATAATAATAATAATAATAATAATAATAATAATAATAATAATAATAATAATAATAATAATAATAATAATAATAATAATAATAATAATAATAATAATAATAATAATAATAATAATAATAATAATAATAATAATAATAATAATAATAATAATAATAATAATAATAATAATAATAATAATAATAATAATAATAATAATAATAATAATAATAATAATAATAATAATAATAATAATAATAATAATAATAATAATAATAATAATAATAATAATAATAATAATAATAATAATAATAATAATAAAAACAGCTGCTATTACATTTTATGAGTTGTAGCTCTTTTCCAGATGTTCAACGGTTCTATAATTTCTTCCCTTTAAAAACTGGTCGAGTTTAAGTTTTTCAGGTGGTTATTAACAACTTTCTTATGAATCACATCGTGCAGAACTAGTTCGTGAAGTCTTAAAACTGAGGCGTTAGTGAGGAAGTTCTGTACAAACGTTGTTAATTCATAACTGACGTTTTTGTCTTCGTTAGATTAGAACCCAATGTAATTTGACTCATATCGAAAAAATTTCTCTACTAAATACATGTAAAATTATTTTATAAACAACGTATACAAAAACGCTAACATTTCAAAGCAACTTTCCAAAAAATTATAAAAGTATTAAAATAGAAACTCTTGGAAAACTGGGAACGCAGAGATTGTAATATCATTTGTTATTTCTGCACATAAAACATTTTCACTTTTGGATGTAGAATTCCAATGTAGCTTCCACTGCTTAGATATCTTATATTTCAGGAAACTTTGGAAGTCATTATGGGGAACCTTGGATTCAGCCGGGCTCGTAGAGTGGCAAGCTGCTTTATCAGCTTTGTCAATTCCAGATATGCCAATATGAGATTGTATCCATGTCAGTATCACTCATTTATTATATGCTTTAATCTTACTATATAGCAGCAAAATTGTCTGGCAAAGAGTTTTTGGATGCCACTTGTTGAAGAGCAAGACTTGCACTCATGGAATCAGTGAATATAGTGGAAACGTGATGTACAATTTTATTATATATTCCAGAGTAACTTTTATGGCAAAAAGTTCACAGGAGCATACAGTGAGGTAACTCGGAAGACTGTAAGAAATTGTACGCTCAGGATATACCACAGCACAACTATTACTAACATTTATCTTCGATCAGTTAGTATATTTATAGGAATAAAGTTTTTATGCATTCCACAGATTTCGTAAAACATTCCCTGGTAAAGAGAAATATCTGTATCCAGTTTGTTGTATTTGGTTAGAGTGGTGATGATAGGTGGAGTTTCAGGATTCCAAGAGGTATTGCAGAAACTTTTGAGTTTTATCATAGGAGGAAAACTCAAATTGATCTCATGTATATATTTTGAAAGTTTATTACTAAAGGGAGACTTTTGGGATTTTCCTGTTGAAGTATGATTGTCGTTAGAAGGGAAGAGATATGGGAAAGTAGTAGAATCTGGCAATGCAGCTAAATTCGAAGCGTACAATAAACTGAGTATTTTCCTCCTTGTATGTAGAGGCTTGTTAGCTTCTATTTGTAAACTCTCAGTAGGACTTGTGTGAAAGGCTCCCAAGGCAATCCTGAGTGCAGAAGACTGAATGCAGACGATCATTGGGACTAGTTGTGTTATATACAATGCAACCATAATCAAGCTTATGTTGTATAATCATACTATATGTACGAAATAGGATACGAAAGTCAGCTCTCCAATTTTTGGCAGATAAAGTCTTCAAAATATGCAATCGTGTTAGACATTTCAGCTTTAAGAATTTTAATATGCGAGATCCAGGTTAACTTCCTGTCAAATTGCAATCCAAGGATACGGATGTTATTGACAATTTGGTATGCGATGTTTGTTCATTATTAGTTCGGGTTGTGGCTGTGGTTTTCTTGATTTAGAGAAAACTATGCATTGGGGTTTTAAAGGCGAGAATCGAAGGCCAGTACTGCAGCTCCAAGTATGAAGACTCCGGAGGGTCAATTATAGCAGTTCTCGAGTTCTCTTTGCTTCTCGTCCTTTACAAAAGATCGTCAGCGTATAGGCACGTCTTGACAGGTTGTGCAAGACACGACACTATTTTATTGATGGCCACCCAAAACATTGTCACACTTAAGACAGATTCTTGCGGTATGTCACTTTCTAAAATGACAGGTTGAGATAGAAACCAGTTTGCTTTTACTGGCATCCGTCTTTTAAGTAGAAAGTTTTAAATGAACAAGATCTTGTTTCCATTGACTCCAAATACAGTTAGACATCGAATGATGTTATTTCGCCAGATGGAGTCGTATGCCCTTTCTGTGTCAAGACTGAGTAAAAGCATATGTTGATGATTGCCAAATGCCTTGGTTAATTCTGATTCAAGTATGAGTAGGTTATCTGTTGCGGAAAAATTTTCAAGAAAGCCGGTTTGTATGTTTCTAAGCAATTGATTAGTTTCCAAAACCAACGCAGTCTTCTTCTAATTATCTTCTCAAGGAGCTTGCACATGGTGCATGTCAAGGAAATTGTTAGATAGCTTATAAGTATAGTATTTTATTCAGTTTAGGAATAGGAATTACTGTTGACATAAGCCATTGATCAAGGAAGAATTTGTTAAGTCATATGTGATTGTAAATATTTTATAGTTACTGTAGAGCATTTTCTGGCATATGTTTTATTATTTCATATGAAACGTTGTCCGTTCCAGATCTTTTACTGCTGCAGTGTCGAAAAGCTTCCAATATTTCATCAAGGCATATTTTTCATTGAATCTTTGGTTTGTGTCAACAATATTCAGGAACAAATTATCAGTCTGTAGTTTATTTTTGTTCTGTAGAATTCCAGAATCATAATTAGAATCACTTGGAATATCTGAGAATGTCTTTGCTAAAGTATCTGTAAAAAATTAGACAGTCTGTAATCGGTATATCAGAAGGTGGAGAAGCAAGATAAGAAATCCTATTTGGACTCCTAGTACCACAAAATGTTCGAAGTTTAGGCCACATTGCCGATTGAGTAGCCCTATTGCTAAAGGAAGACACAAAAGTTAACCAGGAATTTCTCGTGCAACACTTAATAGTCCAAGGGGCTGCTGCACGAAGACGCCTATAAGCGATTTTGTTGTTAATAGTGGGGTTGGGTTATACTTGTAGTATGCTTTATTATTTAGCTTGATAGTTTCTCTGCATTCTGGTTTTCACCAAGGGACGTGAGTGTACATGGATACATAAGAGCTTGTTGAAAAACAAAGTTCAGCCTATTTTATGATAGGAAAAGAAAAAAGAGCGATAATAGTATATATAGGTGTATTGGAAAATTTTTCGGGCTGTAATAGTTTGTTTTCAGTAATATGAAGAAGATTTTAAAATTTAAACCAGTTTGCTTTATGTAAGTTCCAAGATTGATAGCATACATAGGTGTTAGGAGTATAATCAACTAAAATAGTGATAGGAAAAGGATCATTTCCGTAAGGTGTGCAGTACACCGACCAACTAAACAATGGAGCAATGCTAGCGGAGCAAAGGGAGAGGTCGATGTTACTGAAGGAGTCAGAGGCAACACTGTAATTAATTGGATTAGGAGAATTTAAGAGTACTAAATCTAGATAGAAATAAGTTCCACAACGATATGTGATACTGCTACCGCAGAGCAGGTTATGTCTATTAAAATCACTATGTATAACATACGGTTGAGGTAATTGAGGTATTAAGTCAGAAAGAGCAATGCAATCAGTATCCACACTGTTAGAAAAATAAACGTTACAGAAACAAATGGATGTTGTTAAAAACACTGACACAGCTACAGCCTCCATACATGTTTTAAGGGACACTTCTTTGTGGGGTTTGTGATTATTAATGTACTTGGCTACGCCAGCACTGGGATGATGAGTCTCGAGACGATTGCATTTAAAGTCAGAATAATGTATTACTGAAGCTATGTTTTCCTGTTTGAAATTAGTTTGTTGTAAACAAATAATGTTGGATTGGTGCCTGAATATAAGCATTTGTAAATATTGTATCTGAGAGGGAAAAGAAGCATTTATGTTTCACTGGATTACACTGCAACTGTTATTCATGGCAATAGCAGCCAGTGGTTTATTTTCCATCCGAGTTTTTCTGTTTTTTATACTGCTACCCTTCAGATGTGGGTATATTTTGCGCAACATTTTAGCTAATTCTTCTAAGTCTGCTAGTTTAAGGACATCAACAGACCCTTTAGCTCTCATAAAACCTCGAAAAGTCAGCGAAGTCGATGGCATATTCCTTTGGATTCTGCTCTGTGAGGGATTAACGGATGAAAGCGATTCACTAACAACCATAGTTTTTTTTTCTGAGGACTTTATTTTCTTAGGAAGAAGTTTACCTCTTGAGTTAGCGACGTCATCAAATGACTCATCTAGCTGTTTAGATTGCTCGTGTACCTCGTTAATCCCCTGATAATTAGACTCTCGGAAGAAGAAATGACATTTTTTGTGGTATTTTGAATTTCCATTGGAATCTCAGAGGATCCTGCAAGTGCACTTTTTATATCAGGAGCCGGAAATGATGAAACTGCAGTTCCTGATGGTCCGGAGTTAGCAGAGTGTTCAGTAGAATCATAGAATTAAAGGTAGGTGTATTCTCCTGAAGATCAAAACAGGAAGCCTGAGTAAGACCTAGTGGTGCTATTGCACTTGCAGATAAAGGAGGAAAATCATTAGAATTTGGCTCTTAGTGACACTGACGTGCTAAATGACCTTATGCCTTGTATAAGAAGCAAGTGCGTATGTCAGGAGATACACCCATTAATTAGTGCCCTCAAAATGTATCTGAAAACTCTCAGGGAGTTTGTCGAAATCATCAGGGTCTACATGCAACTGTCGAGGAACTTAATATGTGGGAAAATCCAGGGTGCTGATATAAGTAATGGCAGATGTAGGGTGAGTACCGTGATTCACCAAACACTTATGAGTCTCCTGGTGCGGTATTACTGGGTACACGCTAGATAATACAACTCTCCTGTATTTAGTTATCATAGATCTAATTCAGCATCGTGTTCTTGAATGCTATCTTGGGATAGTTAAGCACTAAGCTTCTCTGCCGTCCTTTTGTTTGCCAAGAACACGGATATTCTATTATTAGCTATCCGTGACACAAATCGGATGTTTGTTAGATCAGTAAGTTTACCTATTGCAAAAACATGTTCTTTTATTGATATAAGTGCTATCATGTGCTTTGATAACTATAACTGTTCTTTGATGGGTTCAATCTGTGTTGTTACAGAGTAACTACATATGTGATGTGTTTACAGAAGTGGGTTTGGAAAACATTGCATTTACCTGAGACATAACATGAATTTCATTTCAACTTTAGATTAGATTAGATTAGATTAGATTGCGTCATGTAGGTTCAATGATGGCCAGGCAGACCTTGAACATAGAACATGTCAAAAGCATTTACAATTAAATGCATAAAAAACATGCAAAACATGTAGGTACAGGTTTCAAGTTTTGCTGTTAAAGTACGAGATGAAGATAATACTTCTAGTGCATTGGCACTTATATAGTTATTATACATGTACAAAATCATGTTACTTGACTTTGACAGACTGTGTCATTGCTTCAATGTTTACATTTTTTCTTGTATGAAAAAGCAGTCCAAATTTATAGCTAAGTAATACATTCTAACATGTTACACAAGTACATTTAGCTTATTAGTAAAAAACATTCTTACTCATGTGTTAAGTGTGTCAAATTTAAGATAAGCGACCTCAAAATATTAACTGTGCACATTAATCATAGCATACCTATTTTAATTCTTACATAATATGTAATGTACAGAGTAGACAACATTTCAATTATGTTCATATATACAGAATATCTATTTACATCCTTACTTTTACATAAAGCGTGTCCAACATGATTGTTCAAATATACATTTTCAAAATATCAACACACATATTAACACTGTTACTTAATATTGGAACTTAAATTATAATCAATTAGTTGGCTTTTTGTAGCCTGCACGTCATTATTGTATTTTCAGCTACCCTTGTTATACTTAATTCCCTAATTGGTACCTATCGAACAATACAACTGATCTGACATTAGGCTGATTATTGATTTAAATATTCCTCTACAGAATAAATGACTTATCACAGAGATACTCTTTGAGGGAAGCTTTAAAAACTCTGAAATTGCTAACATTTTCCTTTAGATTACTGGGGAGAGCATTAAATATTTTAATTGTTTCACAATAAACACCTTTCTGGAAGCAAGAGAGTTTGGTATTGGGACGATGTATATTTCTTTTCTGCCTAGTGTTAAACGTATGAATTTCCATGTTAGTTGTAAAGCAATTCTGGTTATTAGCATAAAATTTTAAAATAGATAGTATATATACGCAAGGTAAGGTAAATATACCCAGTTTCTGAAATAGATCTTTACATGACTGCCTTCTATGGGTGTTGCATATTATTCGTATAACCTTCTTTTGTATTAGGAATATGTTCTTACTATACACTGAATTTCCCCAGGACATTATTCCATATTCCATAATGGAGTTAAAATAAGCAAAATAAACTAACTTCAGTGTGTCAATCGTGTGGAAGTTAACCAGAGATCGGATGGCATAACATGCGGCATTAAGCTTAGGTGTAATGTAATTAATATGTGACTTCCAATCCAGGTGGTTGTCTACTTGGAGACCTAGAAATTTTACCTCATTAGGTTGTTCCAGTAAAATATCATTGATTGCTATTTCTATATGGGTATGTGGTGAACGATTAGTTATGAATTTAATGAATTTTGTTTTTTCAAGGTTTACTGACAGTTTGTTTGCTTTAAACCAATTTGACATGCAGTTTAGTACATAATTTAATTTCATAACGCACTTGATAATTTGATAACTAAATTTTTGCTTTTCACGAGGACACTGGTATCATCTGCAAATAGATAGATACTAGCAATGTTATTTATGTATAGTGGGAGGTCATTTATGTAGATTAAAAATAATAGAGGCCCCAATATCGATCCCTGGGGAACGCCATGTTTAATTGATTTCCAATCCGATGTGTTGTTATACTGGTTGGGATTGCTGATTTCGACCCTTTGTTTTCTTCCTTTTAAGTATGATATAAACCAATTTAGATTTTCATTTTTTATCCCATAGAACTGTAGTTTTCCTATCAAAATTTCATGATTTACACAATCAAATGCTTTTGCTAGATCACAAAAAATGCCACCCACATGCATACTATCATTTAACGCTGACAACACTTCATGAGAGAGTTTGTAGATTGCATTATTGGTTGATATTCGTTTTCTAAATCCAAACTGCTCTCGGACAAACAGATTATTATTTTCCATATGATTATACAGTCTGTTAAACATTACTTTCTCAAATACTTTCGAGAATATTGGTAAGAGGGATATTGGTCTGTAATTTGAGACATCATTTTGTTTGCCTTTTGTTTGCCTTTTTTTAGCAGTCCGAGTCGCCTGTGGCCCGGGCGCTGTCTTCAAAATGCACGTAAGCAACACTGTTGTTCTTCAGAAAACACGTACAACTATTCTAATAAAATATCTTGGCTATCCGGTTGTTGCCGCGTCAAATTATAAAATGCCGACGTTTCGACCATCTTGTCGTGGTCGTTATCACAGGCAAACTGCAACGCTATGTAGCAGCTAGTCAACTTATATACTGGCAAACAGATGAAAGGTGGGTAAATGGTGAGCCCTGATAGGCTGGGTAGTCTCTGCATTGCGGCAGTCCTACGTCACTGCCATAGAATCATTACACTGCGGCACTGCCATAGAATCATTACACTGCGGCACAAATGACATGGTGTTCTTGTGTTTTGTTCTACCCATGGCCGTAAACCAAAGTTTGTTAATGTGCATGCCACCATTATTATTAAAATTCTTAGGACAACGGGAAATTTCTAAGGCCTCTTTAATTTTTCTGGGTCGCCATCTGTTTTCACTGGTTACTATCTTGGTCTGATCAAACAGTATTGTGTGTTTGGTTTCGTAAGCATGTAACGCGACCGCGATAACGACCACGACAAGATGGTCGAAACGTCGGCATTTTATAATTTGACGCGGCAACAACCGGATAGCCAAGATATTTTAAACGATGGCCGTGGAAGCTTGAGAGAATAAACTATTCTAATGTAAGAACAAATTAGAAACTAAAAACTTCACTTATCTTAGTAATGTTGCAGTTCTTTTTGCACAAAACTGACCCAGGGTTTCAAGTTGTCTCCAACTCATTCTCAAAGCTATACAAACAAATTCGTTACCAAAGCTACAATCTTTCATTTTTTTCTGAAAACAAAAACCAAATACTGATATTCAATTTTTATTTACCAATCTCTGAAAACAAAAATTTATAAATACAATCTATAGATGGTAATTCGAAGTACATAACATGGTTCCTGTTTTTTAAAATAGAATTTTTCCCCAAAACATTAAATCTATAGGACTACTTAATTGTTTTAATAATTTAACTTCTGGATTAATTTCATGATTAAATGATCAAAAATGATCTGCCACAGCTGATTTATCAGTTTGTTTATATTTCTAAAATGTTCTTTTATTCTGGTTTCTAAATGACGTTTAGTTTTACCAATATAAACCTTATCACAATCTAAACAGCTAAATTGATAAATGCCAGATTTTTTATAATTTGGTATTTTATCTTTTTTAGAAAAATTAAATAAATTTTGCATATTAAATTTATTTTGAGGGACCAAATTTATTCCATATTCTTTAAAAATCTTTGTAAATTTGTTATTGACCCATGGATGGTAAGTAAAATTTTTAAAAGTACAATTATCTTTTAATTGAACATTCCTAACACCAGAGAAAATCTACTTATAAGAGAAAATCCATTGGAATTATTGCAACCTACCTTCAATTTGGAATTAATAGAGGAAATAAGTAAATCAGACACACCAAAAGAAATACAAAAACTTCTAGCTCTGGAAACAATCAATACTAGGTATCCCACAGAAGAATGGCTGCACATATATACTGATGGATCCTCCAAGGAAAACCTTACTGGAGCTGGAGTTACATGTTCACATTTTTCCTTTTATCATTCTGTTGGCAGAGACACAACAAATTATGATGGAGAAATAGAGGCTATATACATTGCTCTCCGACAATTATTAAATCTTCCCTTAAATAAATTTAACAAGGCAGTAATTCTTTCAGATTCTAAAGCTGCAATTCAGGGAATATGTTCAAATACTACAAAGAAGTCAACAAAAATTAGAGAATGCTACAAAATGTTAACACAACTCCAAAAAGTTAATAAGACTGTTCATCTCCAATGGATTCCAGCACACTGTGGAGTCATGGGGAACGAAGCTGCAGACTCACTTGCAAAGAAAGGCACAACAATAAAACAAAAGTCTAAATTCAATTTCTCATATTCCTCAATAAAACGCTTGATCATTAAAAATTTTTGTCATTCATACCTACAAGAAATAGAAACAAATGCCAAAGATAAAAAATGGATTACACTACTTTCCAATCCAGATATAATCCCCCAGAGACCAAGGAAAACAGCTGTTGCAGCCTTCCGACTATTGACAAATCATGACTGCTTGGCAAGTCATCTCTACAGAATAGGTATCTCAGCCTCACCAATATGTGTCCTGTGTAACGATCCAGCAGAAATGAATGAAGAACACTTGCAGACCTGTGAAGCATTAAGATCAGAAGAAACTACAGTTCAAAAGTATTGGAAAGCACGAATGCTAATGGCTTCATTGCCAGATGCAAGGCACTAGAAACCAACAACAACAACAACAACAACAACAACAATTATCTTTTATTTTTTTAAGGGACAGCTTTTTGATACTTAAATTTTTATGTATAAAATCTGTATTAAAACCATTAATTACTGCAGTGTTAATAATGTGTTTATATTCTATGTCAAATTCATCTTTATTAAGTGGTATATTTATTAACCTATAAATTAAACTATTAAAAACAGCAAATTTATGTGCAAAAGGATTAAAACTTTTATATTTTATGTAATTATCTGTGTGACTAGATTTTCTGTAAATACCAAATTTCAATTTATTGTTATGTCTTTTAATTTTTAAGTCCAGAAATGAATGAATGAATGAATGAATGAATCCATTATTTTCAGTTTCCAAAGTGAATTGTATAGCTTTATCTTGTAAATTTAAAAGTTTTAAAGCATCATTTATCTGTTTTTAGGGACAACAGCAAAAATGTCATCCACATATCTATACCATATTTTAAAAATTAGAGGGAATGATTTTATAATTTGAGTTTCAAAAAAACTCATGAAAAGATTAGCAAGAAATGGCGAAAGTGGACTACCCATTGCCAAGCCAGAAGTTTGTTGAAAAAAATTACCATTAAAACTAAAGAAATTTTGATCCAAACAAAGATTTGTAATTATTATTTATTTATGCCAACAAACTTACTGTTGGTGTTTTTAAACACACAAGCCGTGTGTGGGCAAAGTTTTAAGATTTGTAAGTTTTATAAAATCATCTATTAAATCTTTGTTTAATTCTAAAGAATTTAACCATATTTTTTAAAAAATCAAAAGCTTTTTTTCTAGGAATGCTAGGAAATAAAGCAGTTACATCAAAAGAAACGAGTTTATCATTATCAGACAATACTATGTTGTTAATCTTTTCTACTAATTCAAAAGAACTTTTAATACTTAAACTTTCAAATTTATCAAAAGTACTACATTTTTTAGTTAATCATTTAGCTAAATTATACGTAGGGGAATTTATAGAATTTATAATGGGTCTCATTTTATTTCCAGGTTTGTGAATTTTTGGAAGTGCATATAACCTGGGTAAAACAGGATTATTGACTTTTAAAATACTTTTTTCTTTTTTTAGGTATCATTTTCACTTCGTTGAGAGTTTTATTAAAAGTTGAAATACATGATTTTAAAGGATCATTATCAATTTTTAAGTAATCTTTACTTTCAAGCAAAAGTTCTACTCTATTAATATAATCAGATTGATCTAAAATTACAATTTTGTTGCCTTTATCAGCTTTAGTATAAGTTACATCCTTTTCTTTCAATGATTTAATAATCTGATTATTATAATTACTTTTAGAATGATTTTTATTTATATCTTTCAAAATTTTAGTGCATTTCATTTTAATCAAAGATTTATTAATGTCATTTAAATCTTGACTGGCAATTTCAATATATGCAACAAAATCATCTGTGTTTTTTTAAAAATTACACAAGTTTTAACACCTTTATTTAGAAAATTTGTTTATTTCTCGTTAAAGTTACAATTTGATAAATTAATTACATTATTTGTTTGATTATTTGGTTTATTTATATTCAATTTCTGTTGCTTTTGGCATAATCTATTTAACTCGTTTTTTAACCTCATAGTTTTTCTTTTCAAGCTAAAATTTAGATACTCAAATAATTTTGATTCAAAGTAACCCAAATTAAGTTACCTAAAATACGTGTTCATTTTAAATGTAAGTCATATAACCTAAGTTCAATATTATTTAATTTTTTAAAATGTAAATTTCTTTCAACTTCAATAACTTTCTTTTCTGCTGCCTTTTGATGAATACTATTATTATCTAGTTCAACATTTCTTCTAACAAGAACAGGGGTTACTTTTGTTTTTAAACAATATCAGTATTCGTTTTTTGTTTTCAGAAAAAAATGAAAGATTGTAGCTTTGGTAACGAATTTGTTTGTATAGCTTTGAGAATGAGTTGGAGACAACTTGAAACCCTGGGTCAGTTTTGTGCAAAAAGAACTGCAACATTACTAAGATAAGTGAAGTTTTTAGTTTCTAATTTGTTCCTACTTTAGAATATTGTTGCTTCACTGTTAATAGCTTCAATTTTTCTTATTTAACGTAAAACTATTCTTATATTATAGGAAGATGTAATTGTAGTGTTGAAACGAAAATAAATCAAGGAAACACAGCCATTACATCCAATTAACAGATTGCTTGGCCCACTATTTATATTCCATGGAGTAACAATAACTACTCTTCTACTCTATGGCATTCTGAAATTAAGGCCTTCTGCGTAAGCATGTTCTTTTATAACCTCAATGTGCCCATGCTCACAAGTGGGGCTTTGTAAATACTTTTTAATCTTTTAGTAATTAATGAAGTGAAACTAGAAGGTGCTTTATAGCTCCTTGTACGTCAGAATAAACTGAGCTTTTCAATGGTGAAACACTTATCAAAATCAGCTGAGTGGTTTATGAGATAACCCATACACAGAAGCAATCTCTATCTCACGCGCGCGCGCGCGCTCACACACACATTCACTTTTTCTCTCTTAATCACACTATGGTGTGCGAAACTTAAGGAGAAATAAATAAATTAACCTATTAAGTCCGCGTTGGAAATGAATGAAAATGTGGGAGAGCTCATTCTCACGTACAGAAAGCTGGATGTCACATAGCACGAGTTCAGCGAGAACACAGCATCTAATGGGTCTGATGCCGACACACGGGGTGGTTGAAGAAACACGACTAGAGAATGTGGCAATCAGTGAGTTGTTACGATGAACTGTGCTGGCGTTCTTCTTTACACAACATGGTCCGTAGACAACATTTGGATTACTTCACACGGGAAGGATTCATCGGAAAACTGAAAGGAGGACTAAGTGTGACGAGTGTTGTCCAGGAGTTTGGTATTGCTCACAGCTTTGTTTTACGTCCATGGGAGCATTCCAAACTACAGGCACTGCTGTCCATAAAAGAGGAGGTGATCGACCACGGTCAACTACAGCAACAGATGATCATTACATTATGCAACAGACAAGAAGAGATCCACGTCAAACAGTGGGTCTATTGCAACCTCATTGCTGGGCAATCCCACGCTAAAGAGTTGCAAGGCAGCTGCGTGGGATTACTACCAGAACGTTGTGTTCCGGATATTGGCGAAACCGTTTGCGTTGATCTCAAGAGGATCAGAATTGGAGCAACGAGGAATCGGGTCGCGTGCTCTTCTCGGATGAGAGTAGATTCAGTCTGGGCGGTGAGTCTCTACGTACCCTCTTTCGGCGAGAGGTGAGAACAGTAATGAAACCAGGAACATCCTTGAACGTGATCATTGTTTAGCCAACCATTAAAAGCTAGGTATCTAATGTCTTTACGGATTACAGTGCCGTTAGTTGAAGGCCCATTCCAGAAGTACCGAGTGGTTCATTTGATCTTTAGTATCCCCGTCTCAACCTTTCTATTTTGTGCTTATGTCTATTATTAAATGATGAGATCCAACTATTATTATTATTATTATTATTATTATTATTATTATTATTATTATTATTATTATTATTATTATTATTATTATTATTATTATTATTATTATTATTATTATTATTATTATTATTATTATTATTATTATTATTATTATTATTATTATTATTATTATTATTATTATTATTATTATTATTATTATTATTATTATTATTATTATTATTATTATTATTATTATTATTATTATTATTATTATTATTATTATTATTATTATTATTATTATTATTATTATTATTATTATTATTATTATTATTATTATTATTATTATTATTATTATTATTATTATTATTATTATTGTTGTTACTATTGTTACTATTATTATTACTATTATTATTATTATTATTATTATTATTATTATTATTATTATTATTATTATTATTATTATTATTATTATTATTATTATTATTATTATTATTATTATTATTATTATTATTATTATTGTTGTTGTTGTTACTATTGTTACTATTATTATTACTATTATTATTATTATTATTATTATTATTATTATTATTATTATTATTATTATTATTATTATTATTATTATTATTATTATTATTATTATTATTATTATTATTATTATTTTGTCATGATATTTATGTTGCTGGAGGCATTTAAAAAGATACCTTAATATTTGGTTTCTATTAAGGTTTTGTAATATTAAAAGGATTCCAGAAGTGAGCTGACGAATTACAAACCTCATCGTTTCCAGAAGATTCTTGCAAACTACGATCGATAACGCAAGTTCCTTATACATACTCTCCAATTGGACTTATAAGCCTAAATGTGTTTATAATAATATTGTAATAATGTGAGGGTTGCTCTGGGTGGCTCAGTTGGTTAGACGCTGGCCCACTGATCCCAAGGTCGTGGGTTCAAACCCGGCCCAAACCGATGGTTTTTAAGTGTGCTTAAAAACGACAGCTCCATCTCAGTAGATTTAGTGGCATGTAAATGAACTCCTGCGGGACAAAATTCCGGCACATCGGCCACACTGATATGATTTTGAGAATTGACAGCGCTGTTAAACAGCAAAATATTAGTTTATTTGGTAACAATGTGAGAATACCAATTACAGCTAAACAGACTTTGTCTCATAAGCGGTTGCACTAGGAGACAAATGAGACACATACACAACAAAACACAACTTATCGCTGGAATCGAATTACTACTGAACTGCACCTAGGGCTGTCTACTGAGCTCACTGAACTCTCATTGTCAACTGCCCACTGAAAGATTCACTCGCAGTTCAGCTCAACCGATTGACCAACCACTGATATAACGTTGTCTCGTAAGTTCGTTTGTTTTGCTCGCAAGTTCCATCTATAACGCCTGAAAACCTGTACAGTCAAGTTGTCATAGTTACCTAACCACCCTTACGACTTATAGGTCAACAGCCAGACTCGCTGTTGGATACGTCAGTGCGTGTTTGTGACTGACGTTGGATGGAACAGCGTAAATTTGTGTTTACTAACTGTGGAAGCAAAATGAAACATTTCCGACATCTTATGCTGTTTTATTATCGTAAGGGCAAAACCGCCTCACAATGCCGGCGGAAAATTTGTGCTGTCCACGGGAAGATGCAATATCGGATCGAACATGTCAAAAGTGGTATAGCCGAGTTCAAGATGGGAATTTCTCCCTGAAACAGAAATTTTGGCATCTATTCTGCCATAGCTGTGCAGCGGGTTAGGCATGTTCCCAGGCGTTCTTAGATTGAAACGTAACGAGAAAGGAAGTTACAGACAACCTTATACCGTCCGGCAGGCACTAGCCAGATTCTTATATAAGACTCGAACACAAGGAACCATTCTTGAAAAGGAAAGTTCTGGAAGAGGTCCCTTCTAGAAGCTGCCAATGCTGCGAGGGAGAGACAGCGAGCTTGCTGCGCGGACCGTTGTTCACTAAAGAGGACCGGTAATTAACGCAGGGAGTCGGCCGGGTTAGCATGCTAACTTTCAAGCACAGAGGTTCCGGGTTCGATTCCGACTGGAGGGTGGAATATTTTCTTAGGCAGGAGTATTCCTCATCGGTCCAGAGGTCTGGAAGTATGAAAGAGTGTAAATGTATGCGAGACAATACACGTAACAGTACAACGGCGAACATATTTGCCGTTGTTCCAAAAGGCAAAGCCGCCTTACGACTTAAATACTAAAGGCGGCATATAAATGGAAAAAAGTATCAGTATGCGCCATTCCCCTGTATTGGATGACAATGTAATAATTTGTTGACAAGTCGCTACGATTTTCAAACAAAATTATTAGTACCTATAGCTAATAAAATGGGAAATTTGGGGAAACGTCAAAATAAGTAATTATAATACTGTGTTTTCTCTCTGTACAGCAATTTGAGACTTGCAAAGTTTTCAAAATGTACAGTCATATTTATGTAACTAAGCATATAGATCAAATCGTCATACCATACAATACAGCACACTTGGAAAAAACTGTTTAATCCGAGTCGTAATACTTCTCGGATAGACCTAAGACTGGTAAATGGGAAGGGGAAAGCTTTTTCTTTCTTTCTTTCTTTTCTTTCTTTCTTTCTTTCTTTCTTTCTTTCTTTCTTTCTTTCTTTCTTTCTTTCTCTCTTTCTCTCTTTCTCTCTTTCTCTCTCTTTCTCTCTTTCTCTTCTCTTTCTCTCTTTCTCTCTTTCTCTCTTTCTCTCTCTCTCTCTCTCTTTCTCTCTCTCTCTTTCTCTCTTTCTCTCTTTCTCTCTTTCTCTCTTTCTCTCTTTCTGTCTCTCTTTCTCTCTTTCTCTCTCTCTCTCTCCTTCTCTCCTTGTCCTTCTCTCCTTCTCTCCGACTCTCCGTCTCTCCTCTCTCTCCGACTCTCCGTCTCTCCTCTCTCTCCTCTCTTTCCTCTCTCTCCTCTCTCTCTCCTCTCTCTCTTTCTCTCTTTCTTTCTCTCTTTCTCTCTCTCTTCTCTCTTTCTCTCTCTCTCTTTCTTTCTTTCTTTCTTTCTCTCTCTCTTTCTCTCTCTCTTCTCTCTCTTCTCTCTCTTCTCTCTTTCTCTCTCTCTTTCTCTCTTTCTCTCTTTCTCTCTTTCTCTCTCTCTTTCTCTCTCTCTCTTTCTCTCTTTCTCTCTATCTCTCTATCTCTCTCTGTCTCTCTTTCTCTCTTTCTCTCTTTCTCCTTCTCTCCTTCTGTCCTTCTCTCCTTCTCTCCTTCTCTCCTTCTCTCCTTCTCTCCGTCTCTCCGTCTCTCCTCTCTCTCCTCTCTTTCCTCTCTCTCCTCTCTCTCTCTTTTTCTCTCTTTCTCTCTCTCCTCTCTCTCCTCTCTCTCTTTCTCTCTTTCTCTCTTTCTCTCTTTCTCTCTCTCTCTTTCTCTCTTTCTCTCTTTCTCTCTCTCTTCTCTCTCTTCTCTCTTTCTTTCTTTCTTTCTTTCTTTCTCTCTCTCTTTCTCTCTCTCTTCTCTCTCTCTTCTCTCTCTTCTCTCTCTCTCTTTCTTTCTTTCTTTCTTTCTTTCTTTCTTTCTTTCTTTCTTTCTTTCTTTCTTTCTTTCTGTTTTGTATGGAAACAAAATTCCTCCTCCATACTTGCCATCATTTCGGGACAAAAATCAACTATATCAGGAAAAATTCCTAGACGGCATTCCATTTTAAAACTCAACGCAAACTGAGGAAATATAGGTAGCTATAGTGGATGTCTATTACAGTTGATCACCGTTAACCTTTAATTCTTCACCACATATTATCTATGGGATGTAAATACAAAATATAAGTAAAATAAGGAGCACTGAAAGTTGTATGTACAATTAGGAAATGTTCCAGTCAGTTTTATAGGACTCATGGAGCTATTAGTAGGGCCTCACGTCACTTATTCTGCTTTTCACAAACTACTTTCTGCATGAACTGCGCAAGTTAAACTCGGTCTCATCACAGGAAATTACAAATTTCCAATCTTCTTCGAGGCATTTTACGTGTTCTCTGGCCCACTTAAGCCTCTGTGCTTTCATTTTCCTTGTTCGAAGTGGTTTCCTTCTGGGACGGCGAGCTTAAGTCCTTGATTAAATAACCTTCTCACAGTCACAGCACTTGCCTTAACTCTTGTGTGTTCTTCCCACGCAGTTTGGAGGCCTACAGATGAGGCGCGCTGGTTTATTAGACTAACAGCTTTAAAACTCTCTCTTGAGCCTCTATAGATACACATTATCTTCCGCCGCGCCCTCTTTCCCTGCTTGTGGCGCTAAGGAAAACACTTTAGCATTTGTAGACGCCATGAATGGATCACAGAGTACACTTAGGCGCGAAAACTGTTTAATATCTGAGTATGACAGTTTGAGTTGCTATTGAAATATCAATTTTTCTATCGCAATTGCCTAACTTTAGCTATGTTTTATAAAGGAATTGGAGATCTGTGTCTACCCTGTATTACTCTATGGGTATCAGACATAGTCACTAACAACACATCAGAAAAACGAAATCCAAATATGCCAACGGAAGATGCAACGCCCACTCCTGTGGCTATATCTGAAATACAGGAACTCTACCGTGAGATTAAACCAGTTAGCACAGACAAAAGACCTGACATTAGTACTCATAAGATTAAAATAGAAATGGGGAGGCCACAAGACAACAGGTACGAAAACGACTACAAGGAAAACCGAGACGCAGGCGGACAGACCTGTTGAAGGTACGCGCAGGACAGCAGTGGTTACGAGTAGCGAGAGGAAGAAGCATTTGGAAATCCTTAGACACATCTGTTTAGAGAATAAATAGTGAATAGTCTAAAGGTTGTAGAAACTAAGTAGTGAACAGTGTAAATATTGAACAATGTTTATTAGTGAACAGTAACTAAATAGTGTATCATAGACGAAAGTGACAATAAACATGGGCAACATCTAACGTGGAGTAGCTCACCACATTAGAATAAATGAGCTTTCACTACTAATAGGAAACCTTTGTCCTTCACGGGATAGTTTAGGCTATTTTCATTTTCATTTCGTTTCAAAAAGAAAATCTCCCTTGTCAGGAACGTAAAGATATACACTATCAGATATCTTTTGTACATGTTTGCATTAGACGAACTGTACCTCTAGACTAGAGTAAACAAAACCAAATGAATACAATCAGAACAGCCACAAGACATCCCACCTGCGATCTTCAAACAACTCTTTACACGAAACACATTTTGTTATTAATTTTCTCAAAATACAATATTTAATACGATATGCAAATGGTCCCGGCTGGAAGGGTGGGATTTTTTTTTTTTTTAAGCTACGATTACTCTCCAACCTCTCTAGAGTCTGAAAGTATGAATGGAAGTGCCAATGTGTTTGCGAATTTAATCTAATAAATCCAAAGTAATGGAAGCTCAAAGGTAAAAACGACAGCCGTTAAGCGAGCGAACACCATTGTGTTGAGTAATTGTTTCAAGAGTTTAAAAGACGCCGATGTGACCTTAGATGATAAAGGCGGCATATAAATGGAACAAAAAATACGTAACGTGGAATTTATAGTAATAGCCTTCTTTCGTGGAATCCACCAACTTCAAACTATCCGTTTTAAGTTCGAAATTTTGCTTCACCTTAAACATAACGCTTTTGAATATTCAGTGGTCGTCCTTTTGTTTCTGTTAAAACAACATAAACTGCACGCAGTATTGTTAACCTGCGTATTTTATCAGATTGTTTAACAGTTGACTGGCGGCGCCGTGGCCGAGTGGTTAGCGCGCTCGCCTACCACCTAGACGGCCCGGGTTCGATCCCAGGGACCCGCATGTGGTATTCGTGGTGGACGAAGCGGCGTCAGGGCGGGTTTTCTCCGGGTACTCCGGTTTCCCCCGCCATCTCATTCCACCGGTGCTCCATCTTCATTCCATGTATCATCAGTGTCACCGCCTGCGGTGCCGTAGTAGTAAAAGCGGGCGTTAAACACTACAAACAAACTACAAACAACAACAGTTGACTGTAGTCGCAGTCCACAGTGTACTACTGTATATTTATTTGCATCAAAATGTATGGTGATATCATTTCTAGAAAAATTCTTTTGTCATTAATAAGAAAAAAAGAAATGCATGTACTTTTTATGAGCAATTATTAGAATTAACGTAAATCATAAATGGGAGAAAGTCTTGCAATTATTTACCAAATATTTTTTAATTCAGTAGATTATTTTTGTATAAACTAAATATCATTAACTCAAACTCAGAGTATGAATAAGTGCCTGCAATATCGTGACCAGCAAATGGCAAAGGTAAGAGCTTATCTGGCAGATGACACACTTCGTGTAATTTTAATTACTAAGATTATGTGCACATAATCCTAAATAAGCGAAGCTATTAAGACAAAACATTTCTAACAAAATGACCAGAGACCTTCTAACTTCATACAGCCATAAGCAGTCTTGGTTTTATTTTGTGATTTCAGATTATCCTAGATCATTATTCAGAACATATTATGCCGTTATATTAGAGGTGCCATGCCTATTAAAGCTATAAAAAGGGCAACCACATCACTTTTCTAGCAGTAATAAAATTATTTAGTTTTACACGAATGAGCACCAAGTTTTGACCTCTTATTACAAGTAATTATAGAAATAAGGAGGATGCAAGAATTGACACCTGCAGAGAGACAATTAAGTGGTTAAGTTCTGCGAACGAACGCAAGGCGCACATGTGCAAAGTGGAGTTGGAAAGTTTTCCTCGAGACGAGACGTATTTCCAGGCACTTCATTGTTTTGTCTTATATATTCTCTGACAGACTGAGGCAAGTGCTTCGACCTGTATGCGGCAGATGTTAACTTCATTGCTAAGAGATCTCTTGACAAAAATGACTCGTCTCAAGCCGTCTTAAGTGTCTTCCGGTATGTGCTGCCAGCCAAACAACGGCTAAAATAGATCATCACAACATAAATGCAAAACAAATAATTTGATTTTCCACATTTCTCTCACGGGAAAAGAAGTTTCTGGCCCAGTTATCCCAGAAAGTGGATGAAATTATCTATAATCATTCGTAAACGAACTTTTCCGGGATGCCACCGTTATCAAAATCTGATTTTA
Source organism: Tenodera sinensis (assembly GCA_030765045.1). NCBI lineage: Eukaryota > Metazoa > Arthropoda > Insecta > Mantodea > Mantidae > Tenodera > Tenodera sinensis. The sequence continues at coordinate 152,960,426 of CM060961.1, read as the reverse complement.
AGCATTATCTGTTTTACAAACTGCATGGCAATCAGGGAACAGAGTCTAGATTGACTGAGGGAAATGAGGTGAATAATGGGTGTTTTATTTTTTCTACTAATGGGTGAGAATGTATGAAACTCAAAGGCTGAATTATCACTTAAACATTACCTCAGTTTATAACTACATCAAAAGATATTTCACTTGTTTTTAAATAGAGATCATCTTCAACAAAATTGCGAATATTTCAAATATATTGTGACAAAATGATAAAATCAGTCCGGTTACTTTTCTATCACTTTATTGTCTTCTAAAGGTTTACCACAGATACACAGCTTTCTTCTCGTCGTTAACATAGTCTACATGACTTAGAAGTCTGGCGAACGTTCTCGACACCCCTTTTATTCCTGCCGCTTCGATTGTCGACAGTCACTCAGACAGCAGCCGTGCGACCTTGAACGGCTTTGCACGCTCGCCGTCACGGCATCTGGGGAAAACTTACACGACCAACTAAAAATGCATACCATAAAGGAACTTATTAGGAAACTCTTACAACGCATATGAAAAGTTCAAAACACATCACAACACTTACGCAACTATACTACAGAAGCCAACAAAGACAAGGGACCACTTTCACTCTTTGACATTAACACTATTCTTAAATGAAATGGAGCCTAACACCCTAGAAATCCTTAATAACCTCCCGAACTCTCCCTAAATCTACCAATACAAGTAATAATAAACTCATGACCTCCTCATGCTTATAGATCTCGCTCGAACGGCAGCCTTCGAAGACCTTGTTTTTTAGATATTTTAGATGTTTAACGCCCACTTTTACTACATATGGCACCGCAGACGGTGACACTGATGATACATGGAATGAAGATGGAGCACTGATGAAATGAGATGGCGGGGGAAACCGGAGGTCCCGGAGGAAACCCACCCCAGCACCGCTTCGTCCCACATGCAGTTGCCTGGGATTGAACCCAGGCCGCTTTGGTGAGAAGCAAATGGTCTAACCACTCGGCTACGGAGCGGCTGAAGACCTTGTGCTGCCCTGCCAAAGTGAACCCGAGAGACGAAGGCCTCCCCGGTGACACATCAGTGCAGCTGTACCGAAATGGGTTGGCTATTTATCTGTGTGATCACAAGGAACGGCAGGAACTATGGAGCAAGATCTGACAAGTCAGCACTTCCACTTGCAACAAGGAGTAGCCGACGTCCCGAAAGGGAAGAACTCTTCCTAGGGAGAGAAAACAACGTACTTCCCAAACGGCAAGGGAACAAGAACCTACACGTATGCTGATGCAGGACATATCGCATGACTAAGTTAGACATTTGCATTGTAAGAAAGTACCATAAAGATAATTTCAGCCCTGCAAGTCAGTAATACTATTAACTTTGAAAATTGTGCCAACTGTAAATATCTAATATAGCAATTCATTGGTGTATGATTGACGCATCTGGGGCTGCTCAAACCATAGGTCATGTGCACTCCTGGGTACTCGTATATAACATCTGACGCACTCGCATGCAGTACTGCCAGCTTTCTATTTCTCATTGAATAACCAGGGTGCTTTGTGGAACCCGAGTAACTGCATGTAACACAAACAACACTGACAAGTGGAAGACCTTTTAGTGGGTGGGGTCACCACACAGCATGTCTCACTCCAAGTTGAGGGGAAAAAAGTCCTCGCATGTGAGAAGATGGTGCCTCACTTCCATAGGCTTTTCATATCTTTGTTCTAATTGCAAAAATTGCAGTTTTTTTAGCTGAAAGTTAATTTTTATTAGCATTCATCGTTTCAATAGTATTTCTAAACAAAATAGCATATTTTGTTCAGCGGAAATAAGATATAACAGAATTGTTAATAAAGGGTTTACCTATCTTGAATGACGTAATTGGTGGTTACTGAGTCTGACTCATAGCAGACCTCAAGTCTCCATTGGGGCACGTGTCTCGAATACAAATTCCCTCGTGGTCCACCACAAAAATGTCAATTAGTTGGAGAAATTAAGGAGGTGGCAACATACTACCATAGTAGCTCAGTGGTTAAGAGCAGCCGCGCGTAGAGCGGAAGATCCCTGGTTTAAATTTTGGGTGTGCCATTGCACTTTTCATTTCTGATTCTACCTTTCCAAGTTCACCTACACACGTTTGTGTGAGGTAGAACATCAATTATTGTCATGATTAACCTGATATACAAAAGGTATCAGAGGTTATGGTAACCATAACATTTTCAGCTTACAAAACTTACTGAAACCGTTTGTGCAATAATTGTTCCCTCAGTCGGTTTAAGGGTTTTCCTTTTATATGCACAAGGTTTGCTACTACAGGAGAATACCTGCTCACTATAACACATGTTTACATTCACAAGTACCGAACGCTTAGTATGTGTCGTTAGCCATACTGCAGCATAAACAGACGCCTTGTAAAGGGAATTGCTAATCGTAATTATTTTAATGCTAATGTCCCTTTTATTTAATCCCAATTCGTATTCTTTAATTGTACTAATATAGTACCAATATTTATCCTGTATTATTTACTTAATTGCTGCAAGTTGCGCATACGTGCGCGAATTAACTGAATGCACGCAACCTGTTAGATCCCCGTCGGCTGATGTGCTGCTTAAGCTAGAATTTGATGACGCATTTGATGAACAGAAACACATTCGTTGCGTTGCAAATGTGGATTAGGACATAGTAACTATTCCAGATGAAAATGTTAATGTGTTATTTGTGGAGATTTTAAATATAATCTAAGAACTGTGGTACAAATGTGCAATTTTTACTGCTTGACTACATTCTGAACATATTTGATAGGGCTTATGATATACGGTATATAGCTGTTATTTTTGCTTGTGTAAATTGCATCTCATGTATAAAATGATTTACCTTCAGCTTTGAATAAAACCTCTGAAATATAAATCCAGTTGAACTTTGATCGTGTTACCCGTGCAGAAGGAGTCCAGAGGCAACGTCCTGGGGCCAATTCTTCTGGCCTTCGGCGTCCTGCCTGAAGCAATATAGCTGTTTATACCCTAAGGAAGTAGTCCAGGGATAAACTGGGAAACCAAGTATTTTAGTGAAAATATTATTATAATGGAAACAATTAATACATCTTAGAACACAGAGTTTTCATGTACAAGTCCTATGTGAACACAAGTTCTTGGTAGAAGTGAGCGAGATGGCGATTTGAAATAAATTCCCATGTTTCTGCAGTTACACGAGAGTTCTGAGTTTCGCTTAATCATGTGAAGAGATTTACGAAAATAGTACGAGGGTCACTACAAAAGTTTTGAGATATGGGAAAATGAAAGTTGATGCACTCGAATTGAGTGCAGGATGGGATAGCCCCATCCGTTTTATGTAAACTAATATCAGGCAGTGACTCACCTACTTCAGGAATTTCAGCAGCGCAAGGATGAACAACCCACAGCGCGCAGGTAGTCGGTCCCTGCAATGGAGCTTAGAAGAGAGCATTTTCACTGAGCGACTTTCTATAATCTTAAAAATGGGCTAAACCAGTGCCAAAGTCTTGAGCGTTTGCTACAGGCTCTTCGGGACGTTGCTTCTTCCCGTGCTACAGTTTTCCGTGGTTTCAGGAATTTAAAAGAGGCCGAACATCTTTGAAAGATGAGGAGCGAAGCACGTGTCCGGCAACGACAGTAACAGAGGAAAACATTGCAGTGTTGAGAAAAATGCTTCACGAAAATAATCGCACATTTAAAGAAATTAAGGCAACATTGCAGACTGGATCCCTAGCAATTTTGAAAATCGTCTATGAATTCTTTCGTGTGAGGAAGGTCACATCCCAATGAGTGCCTCAGAGAACAAAAAACGCACCCGTGTTGAATGGTGTGAGAAAATACTGACAGGATACGAAGGAGGGGACTTCAGACGGGCTTCTGACATCCTCAGAGATGACGAAACCTGGATTTATTAGTTTGATCCGGAGACGAAGCGCAATTAGCGGTGTCGACCTTTTGCGATGAAAATCCATCGACAAAAGTGAAATGTCGTCAGTGTCCACAAGAAAATGGTGGCTTTAGTTTTTGCCAAGCTTCAAGAATGGTTGGCCACACACGAGACTGCGAGGAATCCTCCATCACAAAATCGCGTCCGCACACATGGTCAACATTACCGTCAGTTCCTGGGGCCTACAGAGCTCAAACTTACGATTCATCTACCATTCGCTCCTGACCTGGCCCATGTGACTTTAATCTGTTCCCGATAATAAAACCTGCATGCCTGGAAAGAGCAAAAATACTCTCTTCCAATACTCTGGCTACTTGTGCGCCACGGGTTGTGCATCCTTGCGCCGCTGGAAATTCCTGGAGTGGTAGAGTCACTACCTGACACCAGCTTACTCCTGTAGTCATAATGGATGAGGCTAATCGTCCTGCATCCAATTCGATTGGATCAACTCTCATTTTCTCACATCTCAAAACTTTCGTAGTGACCCATGTATCTGTTCTCATTGCGTGAAAAGGGAGTAAACTGCTATGTTCTATCAAGAAAAAGTTGAATGATCAATATAACATGTATTAATGAACGCGCTTTAAAACGATTGAGAAATGTGTGGCTGCAGAAGAATATACTACCCAAGGCACGTGCTTATCTTAATTTAATTTGCATGAGAAATGTATGTAGCGGACTGCTACGGTCTGCTATACTGACGGACCAAGGTCTTGTATAAATGGAAAATAGGCAATGCAAGTCAACTGTTACTACATATTCAGTTTATACATTCCTTTAATGTAATCAAACAAATTTAAGTCCCTCCTCCTTTGAATGTGGTTGGGGAATGGCTATAATTACATTATATGGTTGCTTATCAGGGCTCACTGAACCAGTTTGTATTTGTGACAAAGAATACATTTTAAATTCTGAAACACCTAGTTAATGCTCTTCCATTAAACAAAATGTATGAGAAAACTATTTCTAACGCAAGTAAAAGCTAGGGTGGACATATCTATAACTTTCCCATCATTATCAAAATGCTGTAAGTCGGCATCGCGCCTCTTTCGCAAGAAAGAAAGTGCATTTTATATTTCAATGTATATTGTAGAGCTTTTTAGATCCACATCATTCCTGAGTTAGTTGGTGCATGCGCATTAAACATTTTTACTATGAAACCGTTTTATATATTAACTAATACCGATAATCCTAAAAGCACACTGAAAATACTACACAAGTACTGAGAAGCAAAATAACCTCACAGTAATGACGTGTGCATTAAATGTTACTGCTTAATTGATGAAGTTTTATTAATTACTTTTTCTGGTTTTACAGCAGAAAATCTTGACAATCGTTTAGCTTAATCATATATCCACCTTTCATTGGCAGCTGGAAATTACACAACATTTCTTCTCAATCATGTTCAGTTTGATGTACTTTTTAAACATATTTACTTGCTTTAATCCATTTAGTCATTGCTTTCAAAGCGATGTTCGCCTCAAAATGTCGTTTGGATTTTCTCGCCGCAACAAATTAGATTTATATAGGGTTTAATTAATATTTTCATTACTTTAAACTGAAGTTACCTAGCGGCTGTTAGAAATTAAGGTATTGACATTATTGAAGAGAAACAGTGGTAAAGGCAAGTGAAGCGTGTTTAAAACAATGCTTTCCAATTTGAAATGCATATTTTATTTATTTTAATCAAAATCGTATGAGTCATTTTTGAAAAAATCAGAATGTTCGAAAAAAGATGTCATTTAATGGATAGTATTGAATAGGGGATTTTCTTGAAACCCATTCTGTCGCATCTTTACAACACCCTACATTTAAATACTAAGTTTGATATTTAATTTACTTTCGTTTTTGAGATATGCTGTTCACACACACACGCACACGCGCACACACACACACATACACACAAGCACACACACAGTCCTTTTTTCCTAAAACGGCTTTTTTGCATTCAATGGAGTTCAAGCATGTATTTCCAATGAAATCTTCTGTCTTTTGGGTGGAATGCCATATATTTTCTATTTATCTATGTATCTGGTAGAGAAGGTATGAAGGTCGCCAAGGCCGCATAACTGGTCGGGAAGGCTCGAGGCGCTGGCCACGCCCCACCCTCCAGTACTGCACCCCACCCATGACGACTGTAGTGAGCAGAGGTGGGGATGCAGCGGCTGGGTGGCAAGCCTTGACCCTTCATGGGCTGTTGCGCTAGGGGTTTAGTTTAATTTTTAGAGAAGGTATGAAGAATGACTAGGTGTTACCTGTGTAAAACAACAATCCGCTGTGCTGTCTGGTTTTGAAGTTGAGTGATATGGAGTCCTGGGTGCTGACAATTGGTTCACCACCAGTTCTACTCAGATCATAGGACAGGAATTCGTTTCCTCGGAACGTCGCTTCCGATGGTGCCTTGTCTGTAACAACATAACACATTGCTTATAAGTATGTGAGCGCATTTCAGTTTCATTTAAACACTGGTTTATTCAGTGTTAGTATTAACTTTACAGCTGCACTAGATTTTATTTTTCAGCAAGGAAAGGTATTCCCAAGCAATATTAGAAAAAAGAGCTTGCATGCATTTAACATATAGATATGTACTAACAACATTCTACTATTTACAAAAATCTGATATGTTGCACTCACATGACTTTCTCTACTCCTGTACTAACCATTCTTACAAACTCTTATTCCTATATCTTCGTGTTAGTTGAGATAAACATTTGTACAAATTATATTATTGGTTATTTCCTTGTAGGCGCAAGGGGAATATTAGAATACAGTAGGCTTTGAGTGATAGTCAAATCTTTTAAGGCTTTGAGAACCTGTTCTCTGTGCACGCATAACATAAAAAAATGAACAACGATGTTCCATTTCACTAAAGTTTGAAGTTTTCCGAAACTGACACAAATAACAAGGAATACCTCCTAAATGGTTCACTCTACAAAACATTTATTCAGACATAAATTGTGTGTTTTAGTGAGATCTACATTTTTTTTGTATATCAAGAATTTGTCTATCTCTTACGGTTTACAAGTTATTCAAAAGTCATCCAGAGTAAACAGGACTACACAAGCTATAGCCAGCAAATTCAAAATTTACATTTCATTTGCCATACAAATATCTTAAACATATGACATTTAATTGAAATCGTTAGCCATTTTCAAGAAAATAAAAATTTTCGAAACATTTTCCATGCAAAGGGTAGTTTGGGGTGGGGCTATTTTCTTCAAGATCTTTGTATCATATCCTTGGAAGACATTAAACTTAAATATCAACTTTGGTTTTTAACCGACTTTTCGTTTTTGAGTTATGCTGTCCACAGACTGACAGACTGACACACACACACACGCGCGCGCGCGGACCTTTTTCTAAAAATGCTTTTTTTTTTGGATTCAAGGGGTCTCACATATATTTCCGGTGAAATTCAACATCGAATTTTTGGGTGGAATACAATAGTTCCTTCTACTTATCAGTAGAGAAAGTAAAAGATCGATTGCATCGGTAATGAGCTTGTGAGAGAAGAGAAAAACCGCGGTATTGGGCCTAAGTGTACTTCATGAAAACATTTAAAACGTGAATAAATAAGACATTTATCGTACAAGCAGTTATTCAGATGTAAATTGTCTACTTTAATCAATTATATGTAATTTCTGTAGTTTTATACCTTTTTTAGTATCCCATTCATGCAAAAGTCAACAATGAGAATGAAGAGGACCTTACAGACTATTTACAGTTCTAGATATCACGCATTGGTCGGACTATACGGCTGTAATATGTAGAGGTAATTCATGTTGCCTGCATATCTTAAACGTGTAGTTTGTCCATGCAAACCTTAGGTTATATTAGCCTGAATTATGCCAGTTTTATTTAGGACTGAATTGTATATGCGGCAGTAGAATGTATTGGTTCTTAATGTTTTCATATTACCTTAAGCTTACGCAAGATTGCTTTTCTGCTTCCATGTGTATGTTGTACAACCTCACATTTAACAAATGTATTACAGACAACTACACAAAGCAATCCAGCAAGTTGAAAATGACCATTATACGGATTCCTGGGATGCCTTGCTGCAACAGCGACAACAGGTGATAACGATAACGGCGATGAAGTACAGGCTTGCAAGTGTATTTACAATGGTTTTCCCTATACCCCTTGGTGTGTTCTAAAAGCCAGTAGCAATAATGGTCCATTAAAGCTCTCATAGAATGATAATACAGTGGTACTCAACTAACGAATACCATTAGGCTACTTGTTGAACTGGACCCCTATAAACACATCAATTTCTAGTGGTTTCAACAAGATGGTAGAATTCTACACACTACAAATTCCAAATGATGCTACTGCATGGGCTTTCAGTGATCGAATCAAACCGAAGAATTGGTTTCCCTTGGGCTTCTCGTGTACCAGATGCGAGTCCTTCAGATTCCTTGCGGGGTACGTGAAAGACAACGTGAGTGCAGAAAAACTGAATTCAATTTTCCAGCTGAAGAGAGCAATCGAATAGTTTGTCCTTTAAATTCCTGTTGAGATGTGCGACAGAGTGATACAAAATTTCGAGACACGTTTTCCTTACTTGCTGCTTGACAGACACATTAGTTGCCTTGAAGCAATTGATCCAAATTTATCAGGAAGGAGCCAAAACATATTTGACTTCGATCCATACGGGACTGCGTATGCTTTCTCTTCAATTTCAAATTACCTTATTCCGATAAACTGGTTCAGTATGAAAACTACAACAAACATATATTTTAAATAGGAGACATTTTTTGTCTTAATGAACATAAAGAAAAATGTGCGATATAAACTTGTAGCAAACAAGGTAGATCAAAAGTCTCAGTATTCCTCCAACTGTGTGTCGTATATGCTCTTCTCGGCAAACATTGAGAAATAACCACAATGATTTCAACATTAAATTTAACATTTCACTGCCAAAATTCACAGTTTCTCTGGAATCTGACAATGCATTATGGAGGGACACCAAATAGTAAGAGGCCAAACATATTGTGAGATAGCCAAGGAAATTCATCAAGCCGTTTGCTTCCATCACGCCAACTATGTAGCGGAACATTTTACATCATACTTCACAAAATGTAGGAGACTTCACTGGCTAATTCCAAAAAATTCAAGATGCACATTTTATCTGCCTTATAAATATCTTAAGCATATTACATTCATTATGATAAAATCGTTAGAAATTTTTGAAACAAATAAAAACAGAAAAATCCTTTCCGTGTAAGAGGTACCTTGTAGTTGAGGGATTTTCTTGATAACATCGTGTCACAATTTTGCAAGATAATGAACTTACACACCAAATTTGGTATTTATGGGGCACTTCATTGAAGTTACACTGTTTGGAAACGTAAACACACACAGAGACCTTTATTCTGAAAATATTCATTTTTGGACTCAGGGTAATTAACATGAATTTCCATTGACATTCTGACGTCGAATTTTTAGGTAGAGTGCAATCCTTTCTATACTTCTAGGGAGTACATGGTAGAGAAGGTAAAAAGAAGAATCGCCTTAGATGCTTTATGGATACGGTTGAGATTACAAAAGTAAAAACGTATTCTTTCGGAAACAGCTTGCACAAAAAGGAAGTTTGACAAATTGAGCTCTTATATTTTTCCTGAAGAAGAGAACTTCAGTTACAATCACACACATGTCATTCAGAACGAAGATTACTTTAGAAAGTATTGACAGAAACTGATAGATAAAATTTAATTAATGGTGCAAATATACTAAATATATTTCATCAAAATCTTTAAGCCACTTTTGAGAAAATGAAAAACATGAATGTTCGAAGTAAAGAATGGTTTAGGGTGGAGGTATTTTATTGAAAGTCTTCGTCTTGCGACCTTGAAAGATGCAGAAACAAACACTCATTCGATTATTCGTTTCATTTCTCTCTTTCTCATACACTACGCACGCGCGGCATTTTAAAAGTCCTTATTTGGGGAGTGTTAAGGTATTTTTAGGGTTTATTTTGAGCGAAATCTAGTATCGAAGTTTTGGGTGGAATGCAATACTTTATCATAGATAGGTAAGCGATAGACAAAGAAAAGTGTGAGTATTCATTTAATTCCTATCTCTAATTATTATGACTAGTAATGATTATACTCATTCATATGCTAGCAAAAGTGGCTTTCACTAATAACATAATTGGATTGCTCTATCGTTTTCAATTACAGAAGGTAGGAAATTCGAGATAATTCGAAGTTAATATATAGCTTTGTACACTTTTACTTCAAACTAAAGCTAATTAAACTCCTGCTACTGAGCAAGAAAATAATCAGCAAATGTAAAATTGAAACGCGGAAGAATAGAATCATCTTCATTGGGTTTTTCAATTATTTGAGAGTATATGAGCTACGTATATACTTCTGTTTCAAACGGAAGGTAAATTTTCCTTTTTTATCAATCGCTGGTGCTTCCGCTACAGAACAAAGCCACTAGTTTTGAATGAAAGCTACCGTATCGATATCTTTTCAAAGCAATGAATGGCAGAAGAGGGAAAGCCATTTCTCTTTTTTGTTATGTTTGTTTAAAGTACCCAAGGACATCGCGTGCGCCCTCATTCCGCAAGTGAAAAGGGGACAAATGCATACTTCATTTGCCGTCACAGTCGTCTGAAAATAACCTTAAAAGCTCGCGTTCGCTCACATAATTTTTTATCTACTGTACACTTACCCCGAAGGTTAATTACTTTTATTTTCCACTGTTAAGTGTTGCAGTCATCTTTTGTAACGACGGTTTCCCTTAGCTTGCTGATTATAGAGTAGGGGTACCAGGGTTTGATCACTAGTTTCTACGCGGGGACTTCTCATGCTGGGAGCTCTCACACAGGACACACAAAACTAAGTGTTTCTCTCTGGCAACAATTGTAAAGCTAATTCATCGAAGAGTAATGCTTCAAGATTTGAAGGACTATTGAAAATTAGCAGCCTTTCCGGCTGATTCTGTAGCAATGTGCAGAGACTCCATAGCGCATTCGTCTCCACTTTAAACCTTTTCTGATATTGCAGTTTAGATATGTTGGCGTTTTTCAACATTCTTAAGTTTCTTAGACCTATATTGCAAACTGGCATTTTTACTTGTGGTAGTTAAAACTAATTATAATCGTATATTTTTATGTTATGGCTGACAATGTCGCCAAAATATTATATTGTGACACCGGGCGCGCACAACAAAAGACGGTCAGGGCTAAGCTACTGCACATCACATATCTGGCCGGCGAACAAACGAGTTCAGGCTCCCTCACACGACTATTTGTGTATACATAACCAACAGCAATGAACGCGGCGCATAACAAAGGACTGCTGGAAACTTTGAGGGGCATCCGGCGACCGGCGTGTGTGTGGAAGCCGAGAAAGGTCCATGTCACATCATCCTCACTATATAAGGAGGCGAGGAAACATCAGGGTACTGAGTTACAGACATATGTCGGCCAGTGTGTCAGTGAGTGCGAGACAGCTGTGTGTGTGGTACGGTCATCATGAAAGGTACGTCGCGTTGAAGTGAAGAAATTTTCACATGCGTCGAGTCGAGTGATTGTAGCGTCGGAGAAAGTGAAGAAAGGCAGCGCAATTACTGAGTCAAGGCTACGAGAAGAAAACAGTTGCATACTATGACAGACTGTGTCATGTCAGTAGAAGAGAACTGCGTATTTGTGATAACATTTTGGAGTGAAAATAAAGTGATAGAAAAGTAAATGGACTGATTCTGTCACTTTGTTATACTGGTGTCAGAAGTGGGATTCGTCAAATTGTCATTTTGTTACAGTGTAAAGTGACAGAGAAATTAGTTTGTGAAGTTGTAAAAACTTAGGAGCAATCTAAACGATATTCCTTCAGTAAGTGGAGCATAATGGGCTCGTTGTACTTCCTGGGAGGAAGGGCAAGGAGGGACACATAGGGCGACCAGATCTGGATGGCGATGTTTGCTAGAAAGGACGGGGTCCGTAATGATTCCAATATCCTGACATCGACTAGCCCTGTCTTAACCAACCACAACCCACGATCCCGGGAATAAATGACACAGCTTCCGGGAAGGAATAGAGCTCAAGCACTCCCAGAGAGAAGTCTTTTCAAATGCCACCGTCATGTTTCAACATACTAGCTACCGACACCTTGCTCTACAAATATGAAACAAATGAAAAGAAATGATGGGAACAGGAAACTCGTGTTAGAAAGAAAATCACCACAGTATTCACCTACCGACCCGGAGAAACCCTGAAAATGCCATGGTCAGAGTGGCCGGCTCGACGAAAATCAAACAGCATATCTCCCGAATGCAGTCCTCTCAATCGCGTCATTAACGACTAAGTTTAATAACATGCTGATGTGTTACCTCATAACTTTCTCTACTCTTGTGCTAACTATTCTTACAATTCCACTACCTTCTTCATGTTAGTATAAATAAACATTTGTAGAAATTATTGCTAGTATTCTTGTAGGTGCAAGGGGAATATGAGAGAAAATCCAGTAGTTGGATAGCTGTCCTATTTTAGGGTTGTCATAAAGACACGCCTGCTAATAGATCTATAGAAAAAGACAATTTTAAACATGAATGATAAAGGATAAAAAATCGTATAATGCAAAAATAATTGATAGAGTGTAATAATGCACAAAATTATGATAAAATTCGGAAATAGGACTGCTAACAATTTTAGAAGTATTTATTTATTAGTTTAGTGTAGTATACAGAGATTGTGTAAAATGTTCAAAGAATTACGGAAAATGTGTAAACCAATATCTTCTAAAACATTTAATTGCAATTCGAAACGCCGGAAGAAATATATTTAGTAATCACTCTAAAAGCACCAAAAGTAGACCTAGCACTTTCCAATTTGAAATTTTGTATTTATCTCTTAAATAAGGAATGCAAGGCTCAAAATGTATTTTTCTCTCTGTAATCAATCTACTTAATTTGGTCTAGAGATTTTCCAAATTGGATTTTAGGGTCAAGAATTAGTCCCCTATTTTGTTGCCCGTCAATGACAATTACGTCTGTTCTTTCATAAAAAATGTGTTGTGAATCGAGATATCGGCATTTCGAAATCATCGCAATGTATGCGTTTCAATAAATCGTAATTAATTATTCCTGAATATAAAATCTTCCTACTAATATTTCCACAAACTGGTTTGTATCTTGTAAAATTAAGCAAACAGGAAATATGTATATGTCACCGAGTAATACGTATAATTACTAATACGGAACATCTAAGTGCAATTCCCTATAACAGTAGCGATAAAATCAAGTGCCTTATCATGGCCTACAGTAGGCTTTAAGCGATAGTCAAATGTTTTAAAGCTGGTCGCTATATGAAGGCTTTGAGATTCCGTTCTCTTTGTACAGCTAAGAAGCAAATGTTCTAATGGGGCAGGTAAAAATCGAAATCGTTCTATTTGATGATGTGTACTATTTAAAAATAAATACTTCTGCAAATTTTGGCTACTCAAATGCAATTGGTTTGTGAGAAAAAGGAATTCAAAGATGGGAGGCGTGAAACCTGTTTTCTTCCCTTATGTTAATACGAGTAATATTATTATTAATAATAATGATGATAAGAATAGTTACTTACCTTAATTTACGATAACGCACATTAGTCATTAAAAGGTGCGTGAAACATAACTTTTCTGTACACCAACCACATTACTGTTCTTACACATTTATCACAGTATCGTTTCAAACTACAGTCGTTGGCATGACAACAGATTCTCCCTGCAGCGTGCACATGCACATAATATGGATGAGCCCTGGTAGGGTCAGCTGAAAGACATTGTGAGCATTTTCAGAACACAACTGACTATTGTTTCAAAACTTTGGAAGGACACTGTGATGTATGTGTAAGAACAGTTGTTATCAAATGTGGTTGGTGTACCTAAAAGTTATATTTCACGCATCTTTTAATGACTATCATTATTGCAGTACATTTGTTCAAGACCTACAATGTACGTTATCGTAAATTAAGGTCAGATATTATTATTACTATTATTATTATTATTATTATTATTATTATTATTATTATTATTATTATTATTATTATTATTGTTATTGTTACTATTGTTACAATTTTTACTATTGTTACTATTATTAATTATTGTTATTATTATTATCATCATCATTATTATCATTATCATTATCATTATTATTATTATCATCATCATCATTATTAACGTGCAGGAAGAAATCATGTTTGATGCCTCTCTTCTTTGAATTCATTTCCCTCACAAACCAATTGCATTTGAGCGGCAAAATTTGAGAAGCACTTATTTTTAAATAGTGCACATCATCAAATAGAACAATTACGACTTTTTCTGGCTTTCAGAAACGTTTACTTGTAAGATATAAAAAAGTGAATTACGACCTTCGACTTGAGAAAAGAATAAATATTGGAAAGCTCATCCAAATAACAAGGAATATCTCCGAAATGGTTCATTCCACAAACAAATTCATTCGGGCATAAATTGTGTATTTTAGCAAGATCTGCATTTGTGCATAATAAGATTTATTGTGCCTCTTACGATTTACGAGTTATTCAAAAGTAAAAAGAGTAATTAGAGCTACATAGGCTATAGCCACAAAATTAAAAATGTACATTTTATTTGTCATAAAAATATCTTAAACATATGGCATTTTAATCAAAATCGTTTGAGCTACTTTCGAGAAGATCAAAATTTTTCACGTAAAGGGTAGTTTACAGTGGAGGAAGTCTCTTCAAAATATTTGTGTCGCATCCTAAAAAGTTATTAAACTTACTTTCGTTTTTAACCGAAGTTCCGTTTTTGAGTTATGCTGTTCACACACACACGCACGCACGCACCACGCACCACACACACGCGCGCGCGCGCGCATGGACTCAGGGAGGGGGCTCAAACATGTATTCCGGTGACATAGCGACATCGAATTTTTGAGTGAAATACAATACTTCCTCTACTTAGCTACTGTACGCAGATCATTTCTGATATCAGATCAAAAGATGTATTCACTGCAGCTTCACGTATCATACCAAAACATTTTGTATATGAAATGCATGTAACATTATATAGTCACTTTATCCAACAATTTTGAAAAATCGGCGCATTCTCAAAACATCGTAAAACTAATAAAATGAAAACGTAGGAATAAAATGAAAGTGAAAAAAATCTAAGTTATTCTGAAGGATAGAAATATAGTCTTTATGAATATCACTAGATATTCATAGAAAATTTGAATAAAAACCTTTTGAACATTTTTTTGGCAAAAATAGTAACCCATAAGGATTAAGCAGAATGTTACTACTGTTAAGCATATAATTTACTTCGAATACGCTGTTTTGTAGCTTTAGCTTTTTCCAGAGTATGTATGTTTAAGCGTTTTCATGTGGAATTTTATGTTACTATTTCGCAGATCTGCATTTTCGCTTTAGCTCATGGTAAATGAAACTTTTTAGTTATTTAAACAGTTAAATTCTTTATGTGCTACTTATATAAGCAACTCTGTACAATGTGTTATAAATAATTTATCCTCAGGTTTGTTTTTAGTTGGTATTTGCTTCATCAGTGTTAGATTCTATTTTTATTTTGGATGTAGTCGCTGGGACACCTCGTTTAGCGGACATGATTAATAGGTGAAGGATCTGTGTAGAAGAGTATAGGAAGAGCAAAGGTGGGTGTAACATCACGCGAATATTGGGTCATGTTGTGCACTTACATGCGATAATATATCCACAATTATTTGTGGAACCTGCTGTGTGACTCCTCTCCTCTATACTTATGAATCTGGAGCTGATCCCTTATTAGGCATCCGTACATCCAAAATGGTATACTTATAGAAAAATACGATTCTCTTGAGTTTTTAACGAGAGATGATTCCTTGATTGTTATTTTAACTGAGGAATGCTGAGCCATAGCCTTTTATTTAAGCATACGTGTTTGCATGTTCCAATGACATACGTGCAATGTTAATCCGAGGTATCTGACTCTCTGAACACATGATATTTCATTTACAATTCTAACTTTTTACTCTGCGATTTTTCCTTTGAAGCAGATGTAGATGATCCACTTTGAGCACCATTTGTATACAATATCTACAAAGCAAGATAGATGATAAACCAGAGATTTGACTGAGCTTTTGTTAAGGATTGCCATGTCATCTGCAAACTGTGGTAATATGACCCTCTCGTTTGTTCGTAGGATACATAAATTAAATATAAAACGGTTTCAACATACTCGCTTTGTGATACTCCAATTCGTACGGGGGATTGAGAATGGCAATGAAGATATTCTACTGGCAAGGATTTGTATATGAAATAGGTAGCACTCAATAGGGGGTTAAATTTAAACAAGAGACCCTCCTGCCGCACTGTATCAAAAGCTTTTTATGCATTTGTAATAGTCCAAAATAGAAGACATTTTTCAACAGTATCAGGTGTCGTATCTCTTGCCTGATTTGGAACTATTTTGAAGCATAAGCTTTCATGATGATTAATCTAAAGTGAAAGAGAAAAATCACTTATTATATGAATAATATAACGTACAAGATATACATCTGAAATGGTAATTGGTACAGAAAGACATGTTAATAGTACATACCATGCTTAGTACTTCGATCAAAACTATCCGAGAGAGGCGTTTGTTCCGCTGCTGAATTTTTCATTGCTAGATGAAGGTATGGCTTTGCGTTTGACAAATCTGAGAAGCAGTGAGTTGCGCCTAGTCTTGCATGTAGCAGCTACTTGTCGTACAGAGCACGTTTTCATTGAAACGCCCAACGGGTCTGCCAACTGTCGCAGATTTCTTTTTGTTTATCCTCCCCACGACATGTAATATGATCGAAGTTTCTCTTGCGTCTGCCTTATAAATCCGGACAGCAGATGTGCCCAGCACTGACATCTCATTTGTCAGCATGAAATCAAACATGTTTTATTCTCAGTAACTTGGACGTGAAAATGCTTCAACCTGTGCATGAAAATATTTCTTTCTTTTCGTTTCAAATATTCATTCCAGTGCTTTGAGTTTCTCAAAAAACTTCCAAAGAAACAGATATAGTACTTTTAATAACATGCGCTCTTTTTCAAGTTGGCAATCAATGCCATTTGATTTTTACGTACGTAACATTGAGAAGTTCTAGGAATTACTTTATCATAATGAATGCAATTTTTAACCATGGTATTGGAAATTACCATTTTGTTGCAGCAAACATTCAGTTACTGTGCTAGTGTTGTTGATTAAGGGGAGGATCTATGGAAATATAAATATATGGATAAAAAATAATTATAGTGTAGTCATTATAAATGTACTTTTCTCACACCGCATCATAATACGACGGCAATCAGTTGATCTGCAGCCAATTGTATTACACCGTCAGGCCTATTCAGTGTAAAATGATAATGGCAATGTTGCTTATAATTAAATAAAGTCTACGTATAGGGCATCTTGCGTGAACGTATATCAAAGTTATTTAATGTTGTATCTCCACGTGCGTTTTAACGTTTCTACAAGGGAAGCATTTCTTACATATAAATGCACGTTTCTAAAGCATGTTTGCATGATAAATTCAAATTTGAAATCAGAAAATCTCTATAAGGCACTGTTTGGTAGTTATATGAATTATATCATATCTGGAAGTTTATACTTATACGTACATATATTGTCATGTTGGTTGCCGGCAAAGAAGAGCAAGGTCCTCCATACAACACGAATAGGGACGACTTTAAAAAGCGCCGTGTGACGGGGAATTCAGGAAACTTGAAGATAGAGTTGTTAGGTTTGTTATTTCATAGTTGTTACATTATCAAACAGTTTTGTATCAAGTTTTTGGAATATCTTTTATCTATATTTTGCGTGTAAAGAGTCGTTTTGGAAATTGTGTTTGTGTTACGCGTTCTATTTGAAGCCAGTACATCGTTGGCAGTGAAGGAAATAAAGCTTGATAAGGTAACCGGATAATGAGATTTTGTTACACTAATGTCAGAAGTGAGATACGAAAACCACATTGGAGGCAATGTTGGAAAGAATATTGGCTAGTACGGCAGAAGTGAAAATAGAAATGAAGGGCCTTAAAGGTGAAATGAAGACCGAAATGGGGGGGGGGGGGAGAGAGAGAGAGAGAGAGAGAGAGAGAGAGAGAGAGAGAGAGAGAGAGAGAGAGAGAGAGCTGTCGGCGAAGATTGAAGAGCAACTGGTCGGCGGAAAGATGGACCTTGGCCAAGGCATTAACGTCCTAGAAGACACAGTCCAAGGCAGCACCAAGAAACCGGACACAAGGATAAAACAAGTGCACCGTGAAATTCCTCAGAAATTAAAGGTCGAGACACCAGGACGCGAAACATTTCCGCTCTTCAAGTCACTTAAGTATGACGACACGTCAATACTAGGTCTTCCGCCAATAATTCATCATCGTCGCTCACAACCGATGGTTCATAGTAGAGGAAGTTACACTGTTGATAGCTAGCTTCCAGGGACGGGCGTCAGAAGTAGTGAACGCCATTTCGGCGTCCTGAGACATCTGGGAGGCCCTCAAAAACCTCTTGGGAAACCACCTTCTGTCTGTAGCCTATCGCAGCCAACTCAAGGCAAGTCTGCAATAGACAGCAGAGATACTAAATTGGTGAAAAAGGCTCCGGTGAACCTCACGACTGCGTACTCTTCGTCGATAGGGTGCACGATTCTGAGGTATGTAAGCGTCTAATTCTCGGCGAATATAAGACCATCCAAGATGCACTGATGACCTCGCTGAGGACGAAGGTTGACGAGGTAACACTGTACCCTTCTGGAAGATCCGGAGTATTCTGTCTGTGGGACGGGGAACAGCCGAAGAACATCGACGACTTCCCAGACGTGTGTGTTGGGAGTGTAGCTGGCCAGAACATTCGTGGATATGGGTGCAAACGTGACCGTGGTCCAACCTGACGTGGCGGAGGACTTGCTATCGAAGAAACCAGATCAATAGTGTTGGCATCGGGCGACAGCTTCCGGTGGAGGAAGAGGGCTTGTCGGAGTTGACCTTGGGACTGTGGGTGTTCTTCGCGGGGATGTCCGAGGAGGCGATTTTGGGACTGCCTGCTCTCAGAAGTCGCGAAGCGAACGGTCGGCGTCGGCAAGACGAGATAACGCTCAGATACCCCAGCGAGTATCATAGGGTTAGCAGGGTAACTCTCGTTACGCTTGGGCCCACCAGGAGCAAGGTGGCTACAAACGTGTACCAGGAAGATTGTCGGTCATGGAACCTCGAGCGTCGTTCTCACTTTGGACACAGGATGGTCCACTTCTCTTCACCTAGGTTAAGGGAAACCGCACAACGGCCCATTACAACCGGAGAGCCTGCCGTAGAGGTTTCAAGCAAGGTCAAGCAATCTCAAACCACTGCTTGTGAATACCTAATTGGCAACGATAAGTGCTGTAGAACAAAGCTCACCCAGAATGTTCTCGAGACTTGGAGTTGTCTTTGTGATGGAATCGTGAGTTTTGAACGAGACAGCTGCCACCAGTGTCTGTACGTGTTTTGTGTGTGTTGGTGTGTGTGTGTGTGTGTGTGTATGTGTGTACAATCGTCGAGAGAACTATATATGTCGACAGAGGGAGTATGGGACTTCGATACGTCGTGTCGGAGTTATTGTTATGAGAAGCAGTTTTTTTTGACTGTGATCGTCGAAGCCAGCAGTTTGTTAAAGAGAACTGAAAGAAGGAGAAGTGCGTGTGTCAAATTTACGAGAGGACAGAACAACTGTTATTTGCAAGGACATGAAGAACTGTAGACTGTGTTAACGGTAAACAGAACTCTGTTTTTGTGCTTCAGTTTTAAAAGAAAAATAAAGTGAGAAAAAAGTAACTGGACTTGCCATTTTTGTCCCAAAATATTTCGGAAGCGGCTAATGCCACGAAAAAATGTGATGTGTCACCCTAACATGACCTTCCACACCCTGTTACTTATTTTAATCTCTTCCGCAAAATATTTCTGTTAAAACTCTTGTTTGTCATACTATTCGAGTTAAATATTTGTAGACATTTCTTCAATACACATTTGGTAGTGGGCACAAACGAGATTCAAGAGCCTGTAGAGGTAGGCAGGTCTTTAAAATGCGGGTCGGTATGTGCTGACTTTGAAATGCATCATATCAGATACAACAAATGAATGGTGTCTTAGCACTCAGTAAAATGTAGAAGTATTGCAAAGTTCAAATCAATAGCAACAAAAATCTCTGAAATGATTAACGCCACGAAACATTGTAACATAAATGACATGATTTAAAGATAGGAACTTTTTCATGGCGTAAGTTATTTTCTTTGTCTTAATGGTTTACTGCTTATACAAAAGTCCTTCTAAATGAGTACTTTACAATCTATGGGTATAAAAGTCAATATATTCATTTATTAGTCGCAAAAACTTCCAGAACCTGTGGTATTTTGATAAAAACTGCTAGAACCTTTATGAAGAAGTAAAAAATAACGAAACACTTCTTATACAAAGGATTTAAAAACACCGAATTAAAATATCAAATTTGGTATTTAAATGATTTTTTTATTTTTGAGCCACAATAATCTCTCTTTCTATTTTTCTCTCAGACAGACACATACACACATTTTTTTTAAATGCTTTCTACGAGTGGAGGGAAGCTTGAAATGAAATCCTGTGAAACCTAATCTATTTTTTTTATCAAGGACAATGGTGGAAGAAGAAAACGTTCTGTACTGAAGCTGAACACCTAAAAATCTATGTCAAATGCCTATCCATAGCAAAACTTTCAAAAACTCTGCTGACATGTTTAATTAATTTTTTGTAGAACTGCCATAACACTGAACCATTAGTACATTTTAATGTCTTGATCAATGATGTTTCTATTTTATTAACATTTTCTTAAACATTGTTATAAAATCCATATAAATGCTTATTTTAATGAGAAGTGATATATCGGAGAAGGTATAAAGATTCTTCGAAATAATGTACCTAATACGGTCGTCATCAGTGATACTTCTTTCAAAAATAAGGAAACTGGGACAATGTTTTATATCAGAATCTATTCTAAAGTCACGTAATATTAGGACTAAGATACTACTTTGCTGGTTGCAAAGTGAGGTACAATTTTCGGTAGTTCACCTTTCACCTTCTGTGTTGTTGGTGCCTGTTTGACCTGGAAAAGTCTTAGAGGCGAAGAGTCACGGCAGGTCGTGCCACAAAGCCGATTATTGCCTGTAATGCTAGGGGAGGTCGATACAGAGTATGTTAGCTTCAGCATTCACAAGAGACAGTGCTTGTAGTGGTGGTAGATTCGAATCAGAGACTCTATTCACAAACATCATGCAGAAACATGGCACACCCCACCCCCCCTCCCGCCCGCCCGCGGCAATATGCTTTCATGTGGGAGAAACTGTTGTCACGAACAGTTTAGTATCACTAACTTTCTTGGAGTGGGGATCCTATGTTCGGCTAGCATGGTGATTACTTTCGGTCCACCAACTAATGAGATGAAAGATACTTGAGAGAGATGCAACATAAAAAGTCTGATATAAACTATTCACATGACTTTTTCTAACTAGCTATCACGAATGTAATGTGTCTCACATAGGGGTTTACACTATTCGAACTTAACTATTTTTAATATTTGCTAAGCCACAACATTACTGATGATGTTTTAAATAGGAAGATGTTCAAAGTGTCTTTCAATGCCAGCTATATCTCGTCTGGAATCCCGTGGAACAAATGTTATCACTGTTCTGAGTATAAGACCCTTTGTGGGACAATCTTTATATTACAGCAGTTATTTAAAGGGTTATTATTCTATCCAAATTACGTTATTAACCATACATTTGTGCCTAGAAATGATTTAAAATTGAGCAATTAAATCCTATTTTCATGAACCATGCGGAAATATCATTCAGATATTTAGAAGTAGTAACCAGTTGTTACAGTGGATGAAGAATTACAAACGTTCAAGCTTATCTATCAAATGAAGAACTCTAAAAAGAATAAAAACATAGAAAATTGAATAGTCGTAAATCAATGATCGCTATAAAAGAAGAAAATCAAGGAAACCTTCTTATGCAATATTCTGTATTATGCATATAACTGAATTTTTTCAGTGGATATTTTTTGTATGTGTTAAGACTTCCCAGTTATACAAATTGTGCAAACTACAATTACTATAACGAGGATTTAACAAGCTATTCATAGAAAATTCAGGATACATTCTCATAGAATATTTGACGCCATTAAAACAGCAAAATAACGAAATCACTTCTACGTAATGGGTAGGTTAAAATCGAATAGCTTTGCACGTGCCTAGGCACCTTTCTAAAGACGCCTTTTATCGATTCAGAGAACGCCAAAACGTGTATTTATGATAACACCTATATCGACTTTAGATTGTAATGCAATACTTTCTCTACATGGTGGGGATGGTTAGATAGAAAATATGAAACGCTAATATTGACATTGCAGTGATATACAGATTGATGGGCTTCCATACATACGTATTAGAACCAACAAATGAATGAAGTCATTGAAGCTTTCGAGAAATGGATTTTCTTTGAGCTACCTTACTCATAACTGCCAAAAACGAGCTGATGCATAAAATACCTTACATGTAAAGCCACAATTCTTAGTCACCTTACCGTATGCAAGGGGCTGTTTCGTTCAGTGCTGATGGCTTGCCTCTCGGTCTGGGCGAACACACTACCGGCATAACTGACACTCCTACACACGATTCGGTACTAAAAATTGTGGCTTTAGTAATATGATATAGATATGGCGCTGAGCATACCTACCGTTACATTCTTATGGATGAGGCGAGGAGTGACGATAATGTCTTCATAGACCAAGTAGAAACGGAAAAAAAAAAAAAAAATCTGATGTGTTGCACTCACATGACCTCTTTTCTTGTAATAACCATTCTTACAAACACTTATTCCTATATCTTCTTCGCGTTAGTTGAGATAAAAATTTGTACAAATGATCTTATTGATTATTTCCTTGCAGGTGGGAATACAGTAGGCTTTGAGCGATAGTCAAATCTTTTGAAGCCTTCAAATTCCGTTCTTTTTGAACGATTGCCATATAAAAAGATGAATAATGATGTTTTATTGACGAAAGTTTAAGTTTTCAGTAAGTCATACAAATAGCAAGGAGTATCCCCAAAATGGTTCATTCTTATATATATATATAAAATTGGACATAAGTTGTGTATTTTAGAAAGATCTAAATTTTTTTATGGTAAGATTTGGTCTATCTCTTACGGTTTACCAGTTATTCAAAAGTCATCCAGAGTAAACAGGATTACATATTCTATAGCCAGCAAATTCAAAACATACATTTCATCATTTCATGTCATAAAAATATCTTACACATATAATTTTAGCCAAATTGGTTTGAGCCTTTTCAAGAAAATAAAAATATTCGAAAAAGTTTCCATGTTAAGGGTAGTGTAGGGTGGAGCAATTTTCTTCAAAACCTTCGTATCGCATCCTTGAAAGACATTAAATGTGAACACCCACTTTGGTTTATAACCGACATTTCGTTTTTAAGTTTTACTGTCTGCAGACTGTGACACACACACACGCACACGCGCACACAGACGCACACAGACGCGCACGCGCACGCACACGCACACACACAGACACACACGGACCTTTTTCTAAAAATGCTGTTTTTGGATTCAAGGGTTGTCAAAACATATTTCCGGTGAAATCTCAACATCGAATTTTTTAGTGAAATACAATATTTCCTCTACTTTACGTAGTAGAGAAAGTAAAAGGCTTTTTTATATATTCAGGGGGATCAAAACATGTATTTTCGGTGAAATCTCAACATCGAATTTTTGAGTGAAATACAATGCTTCCTCTACTTTACGTAGTAGAGAAAGTAAAATGCTTTTTTATATATTCAGGGGGGATCAAAACATGTATTTTCGGTGAAATCTCGACATCAAATTTTTGGTTAGAATACAGTACTACCACTACTTACTATAGGTAGTAGAGAAAGTAATAATTGTAGTAATTGTGGTTACACAGTTCATGAATAGCAGGTCCTCTAATTTTGTGCTAAATCGAGTTTTCGAGCATTTCATAAGTGATTAAAAACATTATGGTGGGATCATAGGAAGTACGTTGATTGATGAAATAACAGTTACCATTATTTCGTATGTTTGCTAGATTTTAGTAAAGTCGCAGTTTCCACGTTCCAACACAGATCAACGTCTACTAGGAATCTTCCGGGTAATCAGATTTATTTATGATGTTGCACTCTTGCGATAGGTACACTTTTGAAGGTAGGTATCTGTTTTTGGTACATGTAGTCACTAACTTCATTGAAATTGAATTGTGACGATGACTGATACTGGATGTAAATTACTTAAACGAAAGTGTATAGTAATTATTATGAGTTTAGCTATATAGTGATTGCAGAATGTTTCCGTCTCCACATTGACAAAATTCTAGCACTTTTTAAGTCAGTGAGCAGTCAACGGAAAGAAAAGTCTCATTTTTAACTTGTAGCAAGAGAAAATGACATTAACATTTTATATCTTATGAACATTTTCTAGATTGTTTATTTTATTGGATTATTTCTTTAAATGCGCTGATCTCAACGTTCTCCACTCTCTAAAAGCGTGGTTAAAATGTGTTCTGGCTTGTGGAGAAATAAAATATGTCAAAATCGAATTTTATCAAGTTTGTACTGAACTTCCTTATTAACAGCTGAGTTTTTATTTCTCATATTTATTTTAACTAGTTTAAATCACATATCAGTCACATTGTCAGGAATTATAACAGAAGAAATGTCTACTAAATACATTACTAAACGCTATAGGATGCCTTTATTGATATCATATGTGAACAAGTTGAAACATTGGTCAATTTAAAAAGTTATAAATCTAAAAAGATGGTAGAAATACCTAAAGTGCAGCAGCTAGTTTTGTGTTTCTGCATATTAAAAGCGAGATTTTTCTGTTCATTAACTGTTTGCTGCCAAGTTTAAACTGAAGACAAATACGCTCTGGAGTCTCTGTAAATGTATTATTGTTAAGAGCATTTTGCTAATTCGCGCGTCCACGGAGGAAGCAGGAGAGCGTCTTCTTTCAGCACTTTCTGAATGACGAAATGACGCGAAATAACTCTAGTCAAGCAGAGAACTATAGATGAAGGGTATCTTCTGTTACGATATGCTTAAAACTCGAGGACGTCCTTGGCGTTTCTTTAGGAACGGTTATTTCAAATACCTGGTATTCCAAACCTAGAGCTCAGTTATATTCCGAGGGTCAGAAGCAGGTAATGTGCACCACAGCGTGTAGCTGCTACACGTAAAATGCAAATGGAAGAAAGTTCCACCGTTGTGAGGCAAAGCGGCTGGGGAGGTCCAAATGTTATCTCAAAGTACTTTCTTTCTATCTCTGATTAGATGATAAAACATGAACTAATGTAGCACACTTAACTTGGGCACTCTGGTTATCTGTACATTTGTAAACTTCACTTCTGAAGTATGCGCCCGCACTTTCTGCTGCCAAGAAAACGCATGATGGTACAAAAACATGTCGCCTATGTTAAACAAGAGGTAAATTGCAGCCACTGACATACAGGTCTAGGGTAACATCGCAAACGTCTACGTTAATGTTTCCAGTCTCCAACAGCAGTAGTCTTCAAGGGAATAAAAAATAGGTGTCTCCATTTTTATTGGAAATGTGACAAATGCACCAGAATATTGCATCTAATGAAGTACGGTCCTTTAGCCTTGGGGATACATATAGCCAAACAGTGAAATGCAATGAAAGAGAAGACCACAAAGAGAAAAAGAGGAAACCTCAATGGTGTAAAATAACCAGGACAACTCGCTACGGCTCGGTATGACCTGTCAGTTAATTGAGGGCTCTATTGCTATTTCCGACCACTAGGTCATTAACAGATCCGATGGAATGGAGTCTCTTAATGATCATATTACTAAATGATGAACCAAACTCGTGTTCAGCTCATATTGATCGAAAAGCATTTAGGTTACGAGGGACAAATTTTTAGCTTAGTCATCCCAACGAACTTTTCATTCTCATGACGTTGCTCTGTCTGTATGAAACAACGTAATGAAAAATTCCCACTCTTGGTTAATATACAAGAAGATTAATTTCAGCCAGTTCGGAGATAACGCAACCAGGTGCTTATCGGAAGATGACTATGGCTGCAAAAGAGCTTTGTCCAAACTGACACCACGATAGTACTAAATACCTACTCAGAAGGGACAACGGAAGGTAATGTGCCTCAATCAGCTAAGAGCAATAATTATAAATTCTGATTAAATTTTGATGTGTTGCAGCCACATAACTTTCTATACTCCTGTAAAAATCTTACGAACGTTTGTTCTTCTATCTGCTTTAAGCTAATCGCGATAAACATTTGTAGAAGTTGTTATATTGAATACTTACTTGCAGGTGTTATGGAAATAGGGAATATAGTAGATTTTAAGTGATGGTCCAATCTTTTAAGATCTGGTCCCTATCTGATGGCTTTGAAATTCTTATCAAGAGATAAGAGAACGAACGATTTCCCAATTAGAAAAAAGTACAAATATTTGAAAATTCAAATAAGTAACAAGAATTATCTCGCATATGCTTCAGTTCACAAAAACAAATTGAAATGAATTGGGTGCTTTAACGAGATAT
Source organism: Tenodera sinensis (assembly GCA_030765045.1). Taxonomy (NCBI): domain Eukaryota; kingdom Metazoa; phylum Arthropoda; class Insecta; order Mantodea; family Mantidae; genus Tenodera; species Tenodera sinensis. The sequence goes on along the minus strand of CM060961.1, from coordinate 152,933,857 downwards.
ATATTTTGTTGTACAGATAATTTTTGTCTATCTCTTACGGTTTATCAGTTATACAAAAGACATTCATAATGGAGAGGACTATGGAGGGTATTTCCAAAACATATAAGATATATATTTCATTTGCCATGAAAATGTCTTGAATATGAGTACTTTCACCAAAATTGATAAGAGCTATCTGTGAGAAAATCAAGCTTGTCTAAAATTGTTCATGTCAAGTGTAGTTTTGGGGTGGAAGGATTTTGCTGAAAATCGCTTGTAATGCTGTTCACTCGTACACAGACACAAAGACAGACACACATCACATGGACATGCATTGTTAGGAGGCCTCAAAACGTATATTCACAGTGAAATATCGCTATTGAAATTTTGAAATATTGACGGTAAGATGTGAATAAAGTTAAAATAAGTGCAGGAATGTTTTCTGGGTTCTATCTTTAGTAATATTTTTAATAGAAAAAAATATAGGTGCTATTGTCTGAAAGAGGCACCTTGGATAACACTTCAGTAAATTGCAGTGTTAGTTCTGCAGCATTCGATTTGGTACCAACACATTATCGATACACAAGAACAAACTTGGTGGGTGACATCTGAAGCAGCGACTGCAAAACATATCCTAAAGAGAAATTATACCACGTTTACTGATAGGAAATGTATATTTTCTTATCTTGGTAAAATGTACCAAAATCGAAGCTGAATAATTAAAATAACCTTCATACATATTGTTTGAAAAGCTGCAAAGGAGTTTTACGACTGCCTTTATCTGTAGATAGGGATATACTCGTTAATATTAAACAGTTTACAACCAATTTTGCTTTTACTCTGCATTACGAACAGTTTTAAGATAATCCATACTCCATTAAAATTATTTATTACAAGCCTTGTCAAAATTTCTTTCCATGGTGAAAAAACACTGGAAAATGGTGTTTCACAGTAGTAGCTGTTTTCCATTCCAGTCGTTATCAGTATGTACTAGAATAAATTCAATATTAAAATAGTTCAAACAACAGTGAGTGAGTGTTAGGGTTTAAGGGCCCGTCGACAGCTAGGTCATTAGAGCCCCTTCAGACAACAGGTTTTGTGCAGTAAAACAATATAAAAGTAAAAACACGTTTATTATATAATACTTTTGGGTTAGGAAGCTATCCTATGCAGTAATGGGAACATTTAGGTTGTTAATAAAATATGCAGTTCGCTCTTCCCCAAGTGTCACCTTTTCTATAATTCTAACCCTTGATTTACAAGTTACTTGTCTCATACCAAAGGATGGGCAGAGAGGTAAAAATGAAACTTTGCCAACTATTTTTTTTCTAATCGAGTGCCGTGAGCTAATAATATCACAAATATCAATAAGGGTGACGATTATACTTAATTTATTAAACCATGTTTTTCTACTATTAAGGATATGTTAACTATAATAGTACAATAACTACTATAGTAATAACAAAAGCACAAAATCATAATACTATGTAAAACCTGTATGCAAATTAATGGGTAAAATGTACAGCAAAGTAGATACTGAAAATGGCAAATATATATAAATAATAGGGGTTTTCTTGATAATTTTTCCACCAATTGGGATCTAATTCTTCAAAGTATGCCATGTATTTCTGCAGTCCTTGCATTCACTAAATCCATACCTTTTGGCGGCAGTGATGTTAAGAGTTCCAAAATTATTTTAGAAGAAACTTAACCATGTACAATTTTGACGCTGTTAAATACTTTTTTACTCGCGTCTCCCCTGTCAGGTGAAGTGATAGCCCATCTCTAAATGCTTATTTAATATGGGCAGAATTAATTAAAGGAAAGTACTTCTGCACCTCCTCCCCTTCGTTTCACTCTCAACTGCAACATCGTCCATTGGTTGACTTTATTTCTTGAAATTTTTTCAGTCATTCGAGAGTTGAGTGTTTTTTAATCACTGGACAAAAAAGTAGTTTAAGATAGAACTATTCGTTTAGCATAATCAGACTCCAAGTACCTTCCGACTTAATTACCAAAAGACAAAACAAAAAGTTTCCTAGAAAGATCTTTTCCATTTATTTTTCTTGCGGTTTCCCTTCGTTCGCCAGGTAAACGAATGAATATTCAATAGGACAACCCACAGACCCACTCACAGAACAAAAGAAATAGAAACAAAGTGGATTGTATAAGAAATCGATTTTGCAAGTAACACTAAATGTTCAGCATCTCACTCACAACGTATATATACCCAGAGAAGAGCAATCACACGATCACAAAAAAATCCACTATCCGTTAAATCATGTGTCAGGACAAGTGAATGGCGTACATGAAAGATCCTACAGAATAGTCAAGACACGACCTAGGAAACAAAGGTACATTAAGCAATGAATAAACAAACAAACAAACAAACAAACAAGCAAATAAATAAATAGAACAAATAAATGCTTTAAGATAACCGCGTAAAGAAGAATGTATTTACTGACTTATCAGAAGAGATACCAAATTTAATGAAACTTAAAGAATGAACAACAGATAATAAAAACATACTCGGACTAAAAATTGTAGCTGCTATGAAGTTCAATCATGAACTATTTCCACCTAAGGCTTTCTATAGTAATTACGTAATTGTTTTATTATTATTATTATTATTATTATTATTATTATTATTATTATTATTATTATTATTATTATTATTATTATTATTATTATTATTATTATTATTACTATTACTATTACTATTACTATTACTATTACTATTACTATTACTATTACTATTACTATTACTATTACTATTACTATTACTATTACTATTACTATTACTATTACTATTACTATTACTATTACTATTACTATTACTATTACTATTACTATTACTATTACTATTACTATTACTATTACTATTACTATTACTATTACTATTACTATTACTATTACTATTACTATTACTATTACTATTACTATTACTATTACTATTACTATTACTATTACTATTACTATTACTATTACTATTACTATTACTATTACTATTACTATTACTATTACTATTACTATTACTATTACTATTACTATTACTATTATTATTATTATTATTATTATTATTATTATTATTATTATTATTATTATTATTATTATTATTATTATTATTATTATTATTATTATTATTATTATTATTATTATTATTATTATTATTATTATTATTATTATTATTATTATTATTATTATTATTATTATTATTATTATTATTATTATTATTATTATTATTATTATTATTATTATTATTATTATTATTATTATTATTATTATTATTATTATTATTATTATTATTATTATTATTATTATTATTATTATTATTATTATTATTATTATTATTATTATTATTATTATTATTATTATTATATGAAGTTACTTTGTTGCACGGTATCGTGTTTTCGTAGGCTATGAATGAGGATACAATTTTATGGTGAGTAAAAGTTCTGAATGTGGATATATGTATAAAGAAGGCTCAAATCGGGATAAAAACTGTGAAATGTCATATATTACTGTTACATATAATTTACAGTTCAAATGTTATATGTAGCATGTTCATTGAAATAACAAGCAAGCATGGTTTCTAAGTTCGCAGCTGTAATATTGGTTAGTTTATCTGACAAAATGTTGTACACCGAAAGAGCTCCTTCACAATCACTATTACAAATTGAAATATAGGTACGTAGACTGTGGTTGTCAGCGTCCGTTCTACATTGGGCATGAAAGTCTGCTTAATTTTGCTAACAGACCTCTTTATCAACCTTGAGGTTCTTTTATATGCCGTAAATCTGTGACACGGACTTTACTGCCCTTACGATGGAAGCCATGCTAAGGATTCATCCATCGCTCTCCGCCGGGCTTGAAGCCACGACCTAGAGAACCAGAGGATAGACAACGGAGGACGACGCTCGTTGCCATGGCAATTCTTTCAAGCGCACGCGTGCACCTAGCTGTCAGAATGGACTTCTTTTAATGTAACTGTATAATGCCTCTACAGCGCATCAATACACGAAACAAACTCAGCATTAACCTCCCGCCATTTTGGCATTAAACTCGCGCTTTTTGCTCTTGCGTCTTTGTTTGCTGGTCGGCTTGGTATGTGGTGTGAAGTAGCTTACCCCGAAAGTACCTTGATTTGCGCCGCGCCCGGCGTCACAGTATTGTAGTAGTTTCTAAGGGTATTTCGCTTGTGGATGAACGTGAACTTTAAGAAGTCGAGATTTCCAAAAATGTGTGTGTGTGTGTGTGTGTGTGTGTGTGTGTGTGTGTGTGTGTGTGTGTGTGTGTGTTAATATAACACAAAGTATGTGTATAATACTGATTTTTCTGTTATAGTATAAACGTTTTGTTAAATTGATATTTAATTTTATTGTTAACAGATATTGAACATGCCTTTAAAATACATGCCAAATTGCAACTTCACGCAAAGCCAGTGAAAAGGTCTTCTGTTTGCGATTATCATAGAGAGGTGTATTCCTTAATTAGGAGTTTAATGCGTTTCTAAAACTACCCTATATCACTGGTAGCTGCACTAGCACGTCAAGGGTATGCGAAAGAGTTATTCCTTTCTGTGGTTTGAAGACTACCTTATTTAGAATCACGCTGCTCATTAGCAACTATTTTCTAGCCGTGTTACCTACGCCAGGAAGGGGATAGTACTAAATCTGCAAAAAGAAGCGAGGGTAGGTATTTCATTGCAGTGAAAGAAGTGCGCTCAGCATAACATTTGCGTGAGAGGCAGCATGACATTGTCTTAATGCATGCAAACCCCTAACCGTTGTGGCAGAGGATCCAACGCTTTCTTCAGATAACGGAGTGCAGACCGTTCTGCATGCAAAAATAATTACTGCATACAACTCAGTCCTGTGCTACAATATATTACTGTCTCCAACCGTGAATCCGGCTACACTATCACGACACACTTTTGCTCAGCGTTGGGACCTCTATGAACACAGGAGCTTATCCCAAATATTTCCAACGTTATACAAAAGATATACTTGTCCAAAAGAAAAGTATTTTTCTTGCTGACAAAACTTAATTATGCTAATTTAACTCTTGATGCAGCAAGTACTCCACAAATATTTTCATGCGCAATATAACTAAAAAACTTTTACGCTTGAAGCTTGATAGAAGCTAAGATAAAACGTTCTTTATTACGTAGACATTATCAAGCTGAATAGATATTCTAACGTTTAGTTTATAAACATGTTAGTAGCGTTTTGCTGCTTTGCAAGCGATAAGAACATTGAATAAACAATAGATAAATCGGAGACAGTTTTACCTATTTAGTATAGGTTGCGCGTTCGTTCTTGACGAATGACCTTGAGCAGAAATCCAATGAGTGAGCCTACCCTTAATAAACAGGTCAGCAAATGTTTATGCTACGATAACAGACACCTCGTTTTTCCTCTGTCGCGTTTGTGTATACAGTCGACTGCAGAAGTTTTGTGCGGTACGGATGTATGTATGCATGCAACGAAAATAGCAATTCAGACGAGGGAGAGATGTCGGGAATAGAATAAATGCAAGAAAGTTAAGTGGAAACAGTTATAGAGGTATAGTGTATAATACGTGTGGCTGATATTACTGCAAGTGTCATAAATTGATTTGTAGTGTTGTACTACTTCAGCTCAGAAGCATGCGCGTCATCTCACTGCAGACTGTACCTCCTCTCTCTCGTTCCCGCAAAAGCTGAGTAGAGACTCGCATTCAACCTTTCATATAAAATTTTCATTCGTCAAGAAGTAACGCGCGACCTATAACGAGTGTCAAAAAATTCCGAAGCAGCTGCGGGTGTTTTGCCTGTCCGTAAACATACATTTTTAAAATTACTTTTAAAGGCTTTACTTACCAAACTCATCAAAGGAGATCATTATGTGACTTTGAGAAACCTAATATTGTTCATGAAGCACACATTCATGTCGAAAAAATCGGTGTATGGTGCGCCATTACCGGGAAAAGAGTTATAGAGCCAATTTTTTCGAGTCGCACGTGCAGAGAATTAACAGACAGGAAGCGTGATTTTGCCTTTTTTCAACAATAGCTCATACAGCCAAAATTTAGATGAGAACAATTGGAAGTGTGTTTCAGGACAGAATTATTAGTAGAAATTTGCGGTCCCCTCGGTCC